>VZRS01003568.1:138571-160306 GCA_013398055.1 Ifrita kowaldi
AATGAGCCTATTATAGAAACAGCCAAATCACTGACAAAATGTTGTTAGAAAGCATTAAATCCTACAGAATTCAACAGAATTGTTTGATTTCTTTCTTTTTTTTTTTTTTTCACAAGTGACTAAACTGGAATGAGCAAAACAAACTTCCAAAAGCAAAATGAAGACTATTTCTTTTCTGGAATTGATGATCACCAAAAGAGGTGTAACATAAAATACTTTTTAAAGCTTTTGAAGATTATTAGGTCTCTGGTGTTTGTGGGAGTGCTTTTAAAACTGTTTTGAGGCTGATCTATCAGTGACTAACACAGAAAAATGGGATGCCATGACACATGGTTTTCAGGGATACCACAACTAAAAAAGGGAAAAACCACAAAACATGACAAATCTTATATCTGTTTTCTATCAGTCTTTCTCGGGAAAAAAATATTTAAACTAAATAATTCAATACCTGCAATATCTGTTTCCTTCTGTTTTCCTTAGATTTTGTTGCTTGAGGTCAAGAGACTTTATTTTTGCATTCAGGCCACTGTTAGTAAAAACTTAAGGGGTGATTTGAGATATGCACGTTTAAATCAGGCTTAGAAAGTTTCATTCATGCATTTGTATTATTTCCAATACTGTGCATCATATGGTAACAAACCTTTAAAAATGTGCTAGGCAATGCTATGCACAGCTTAGCAGGGGGGCTTAAACAACATCCAAAGCATCAGACTTACCTGAAGATAAGTCAGAACTTCTGACTTTTTCTTTGGCTTAAGTAGGTGCGAAAGAAGCATTAGTTAAGAGACTCTTATTACTTCCTCATATAATGACCCTTAATTTTAAAATTAAAGGAATGCTGTAATGTCTTAGGTCTACAAATGTGTATTCAAGTGGTGGCTTTGACTTTCTCATTGGCAGGGAACACATGTAGTATTATGCCCAAATACTCTCTGTAAATTACCAGCCAACTTGCCCAAAGGTGGCATCTGAGTGAAGCAGATCACAGGTAGATATCCTTTGTAAGGCTCAGAATTAAAACTGGTCTGTGAGAAGAGGACTGCTGGGGCATTTTCAACATTTTCATAAGAACAGTAGGATAGTACAACACTGCTTCAGTAACATTAATTCAGACCCAGTGAGACCATTCCTTGTGGCAGACGGTAAGACACTGTTGTGCACAGAACCACAGACCCCTCAGACATCTTAGGTATTCTTCTCTCCATTTCTTACCATTGTAACTGATATTTTTTCAGTATCTCTTATCCTATTTTGAATTTTGTTAAGCTTTCTTCTTCAATACTATTTGTGACAGTTAATGACAGCACACAGGACATTCGCTTACCCTGTGAAAATTACTGTTTATGCTGCGAAATGTAGATTTGGTGCTTCTGGTTTCATGCACTGGCTAGGGACCCTCACCTTGGCTTTTCAGGCTCATCTGGCTTTCTTTGGGTGTGTTCAAAAACTCAGTGTATATGGTTTTATAACTATCCCACATACACGCAAAATTTATGTATGTATACTGCCTTTGACAACTAAATTGATGTGCATCCCTAATTTGCTCCCTCTAGAGCGGTTTAGTTTACAAAGCCTTTGCAAGAAAGAGGCAAGATTCAGTCCTGAAACACTGCATGCGCTTAAGTGCATTGGACCCATGCCTAACTCAGATAATAAAAGGTTGTGGCATTGGCTTGGAAAATGCTAATGGACAAGGATCAATAAACAAGGCAATGGTCACACAAAGGTAAATGTCATGGTACTCTTCTATTGCATTTTCATGGCTACATAATTTCATAAAAAATTTTGGTCACATCAAAGCATAATTTCATTTTGAAATTACATCTTCATTGATTATAATTCATGAAAATACAAATGCATGTACATTGAATTTCCTTTATTATATTTTATGTGGATCTGAAAAGCTTACTTGCTATTCCTTGAGGCCATTTTTTGAGGCTGACTCTCTCCTCATGCTCATGGTGATAGCACTACACTTATTCACAGATATTATAGTACTTTACCAGATGGATGAAAGCAGATGGACTGGTTTTATTTCTTCTTTTTTTCCCTCCCTCTTAGTCTCTAAATAAGGCTAAATTTCTTGCACCTAGTAAATTGCCACTACTTTTGTGGGGGAAAAAATAATGAAATTCTTTCATAAAGTAATTCCTTAGCCATAATTCATGCCTGAAAATTTAAAAATATTTAGAAGGACGTTCATAAAAAATTATGCAAAATCCATAAGTCAATACAATTTCTCCATTGAACTGCAAGAAACAATTCAAATGCAAATTCTTTTATTATTAACCTTTTATTTAAACTTCTAGCTTTTAGTATCACCAATGCATTTCAGAAATTCAAATGAGTACTTAATTTTATTAATTCCTCTTAACAATACTGTTAAAAAGGTTGGTTGTACAAAACTGCAGGAAACCTAACACTTTTGTTGCCTTTAAATTCAGGTTTGTGCCTATCAGAATCTTCCTAGGTGCTCATTTTATTCTTCAGAGAGAAAATAAAATCAATAACTTCTTCATAAAGGACATTTCATGCACCAGTGAAAAGCTAACCGGTTATGTACTGTTTCAGACATTTTAGCTGTCTGCTTCACAGGAAGCACCATCTTCTGAAGAGAAATTTGACTGTCTGCTCCAGCCAGCCCAGACAACTGATGTGTTTGGTACAGGGAAGATGTGGGCAGAGCTGCAGGGAGAGCAGTCACTGACACAGGCTGCCTCTGCCACAGTCTCTCTGTGTGAAAATGCAGTTCAGCTTCTTGTGGAACAAGACAGCTGAGCCTGAAAGAGCTGTGACCTCGGGTAAGATCTGCCTAAGAAAACAACTATGCAAGCAAAAAGAAGCTTTTAGTAAGGAGGCTGAAGGCAAACACAAATTGTTTTTTTGGTTTTGATGTGTTTTTGTTTCAGCAGCAGCCTGTTTGCAATAAGCAGCAAAGTCTTGCAAAAGAACATGTAGAAAGGGTTTGTAGGCTACAGAAAAATTTCATCCCTCACCACACAGCAAGTAAGAAAATGCAAAGCCTTTTGGGAAGATTTATAGAATCATAGAACCGTAGAATGGTTTGGGTTGAAAAGGATCTTTAGATGCAATCTAGTCCAACCCCTCTGCAATGAGTGAGGACATCTTCAACTAGCAGGTTGTTCAAAGCCTGTCCAGCCTGCCCTCGAAGTCTACATTTGTTATCTCTAATGTGCTCTCTTTGGAAGAAGCACAGGGAACAAGATTTGGACCTGCAGGCATTTGTCACAATCCTTCACTGAGGCAGTTGGACACATCTGGACAGTCTATACCTGTAGACTGAGGATCTTGTCCCTTTTTAGGTGTCAGAAGGTACTGAGAGGAAGCAAAAAGAGCACAACTGCTGTGGTATGTAGTGTTCCTCTCCAGGGAGGTTTCAGATCATCTGAAGTTATGACTGGAAAGTCAGTTCTGCTGAGAAGCACTTGAGAAAGGCTTGAAATGAAACTGAGCCTACTCAGCCCTTGCTGAACAAGGTCTTTATGTTTTAATAATAATACCCCCCTCCACCCGCCCCAAAAAAAAAAATCCTTTGCTAACATTTTGTTCTCTTTTTCCTTTTGGAGAAACTCACAAGGCATCAAATATGTCTTAATGATGGGACTTGGGAGGATGACACTATGAATGAAACTGTTATAAATGAACACTCTTATGCAATGTGAGTGTTCACATCAGAAATGGAATACTACCCATCAAAAATGGAATAATGGCTTTTGCTCATCCTTCCACCTGCCAATGGTGCATTTAAATTCCATTTCAAAAGTGTGGAGTTTTTCGGCACAGGCAAGAGACATGGTCTATGACTGTTCTTTGAGCTTTCCAAGTGTGGGATGGGTGTTGAATGATGCATCAGCACTATCACGAATTCAGCTTTCACTGAGCCTCGTAAAACATGCCCATGTGAAACCTGTCCAAATTTCATAGCAGATCTCTTAGAAATATATGGTACCATCAGCATGCAATTGTAATAAGATTTTATAAGTAATCATAATTAAGAGAGAAAAAAAGTCATGTTTGTCCAATTTTAGATGGAAAACAGCATGAACTGCAGGAAGGATTCTCTCATAAAAGCACATGCTATAACCTAAAATTGTTCCTAGGTATAAGGAAAGAGACAGTAAATACAGGAATTTTATTTTAAAGCCAAAGAAGAAATAGAAGCCTCATAGCCATTTCATGACAGGACAGCACCTGGTTAAGCTGAAGAAGACAATGAGTCTACTTCAGGAATTAAAGAGATAATAGAAGTTCTGGTTAAGTGGAATTTTAATAGCACTGGGACTTTTCATTGCAATTTTATTGCACTATTGCAGCCTTTTGTTTTCAGAAATACTCAGTTTGATCTTTCAAAAAGGTGTCTAGGGATGAAATAGATCCTGATACCTCTGGCATAACAAGTCAATCTATTCCTACCAATATTAAAATCCCTAAAATCATACTATGGGGAAAGCTCTTGTAGTCAGAATCATTGCAAGAAAAGTTCTCAAGGGTACACAAATGTACAGTTGTGCCTACACCTGTTTTCTCAAGTACATTCAAGATTGTCCTGATTGTGGCCAGGACAGGATTAATGTTTGCAGCAGCAAGGAGGGCACATGGCTGGGACACAAAGGTTATTCTGCGCCACTCCATGTTATTTTCCAGGATGGGGGAAGGGCTCCCTTCTGGGTGGTGTAGTGTGGTGGAGGGAGACGTCGGGTATTGTGGGGGTATCTGTGACAATCATTTGCCTGTTTCTTGTACCCTCTTCATCAGTATTGTTGCTGTTACTGTTTGTTTTCTTATCTCGTTGTTTCCAGTAAATTGTTCTTATCTCAACCCCTGATCTTTGTGCCTCCAATTCCCCTCTCCAGCTCACTTCAGGAAGAGAGGGAGGGGGAGTGGGGTGTAAGTGAGTGGCACACGGTTTGGAGAGTCTCAGGAGAAGCACTACATTGGGTAGTAGCATTCCTAAACCACATCAGCCTTATTTGTAAATTAACCCTGTCCTGGCTGGAACCAGGACAAAGAGCTACTCCAACTACCCTACATAAAGCTCCTGCTTCAAATGTAGTTGTGATGGTGCCAACTCTATTGAAACTGTACTACAGTTGAACTCTAGTGTTTTTAAAATATTAAAGAATGCCTTATTCTTGACCTTCCTGGGCATAATTTTCATGTACTTGTCTTTGTAACCGTCAACGTTATTTGCATTTCATGGTTATCAGTTTGAATTTCTTGCTCTATCTCCCATGTGCTATGTATTGGAGTTTTGTTTTCTCACAGTTTTCTTTACAACTCAACAAGTACAGAGTGTTAATTAAAAGGGCTTTCCTTCTCTGGAACGTGCTAAAATATTTTAAAATAATTCCCCTGTTTCAGTCACATTTATATAATTTTATTTTCCTCCTCTTCAGTCTTGTACACTTCCATGGTAAATTAAAAAAAAAAAAATCATTCACCTTGAGTTGTGGCTTATCTTTCTAAATTAAAAATTAACCATCTTTTCCCTTTTTACTGACCATATTGAAAAACAGTTTTCAGCTTCCAGATCCAGTAGTAGCATGTCAACATTTCGGTATTGGAGTAATAGTTTAACAGCAAGTGGTCATTAATTTTGTCATGAAAATATGCAGGACAATGTAAATAATTTCTTAGAAATGCAAAATGTATATATGAGGGAGAAATAAAGGATTAACCCACCCAGTCTGCCACTGCTAATAAACTGTTAATCTGCTACTTGCTCAGAAAACAAAAATCAGATCTGATTGATTGCAGCATTTTCATCCCCACAATTTTCAGTGACAGACAAAAAGTTACAGGGAAGCAAAGCCTACGAAAATCCTAACTTGGTTTAGTGCATACAATTTATCTCTCTACCCACACTCAATTAGACAGTATGGTGTGAGACTCATCTAATTTCCTTGTTCCAACACACAGACACCCACCATTGAAGTTAATGGGTTTTATATTATTTTACAGAGATATCCTAACTAAGTTAGATTAACAGGAACATTTTATTCAGCACTTGCAGTGGATAGTCTCTTGCCAATCTCAGGGGCATTACAGCTTGGTTCACACAGAGGGTGTGTCTGATTAAACACATCCACGTGCTGATATGTGCTTGACTCATTTCATGAACACAGACAGACTGGCTGAATTGTATAACACAATCAGAGCTCTAAGAAGCTGAAGTTAATGTCAACATTACATTTCTTGCTTATGCACGGTCTGCAGAATGAAATTACAACTGGAGTATTTGGAAAAACACTCCTATTATTAACCTTTGGAAAATTGTGGACTGAGCAGTGGTAAAGTCAGGCTTGAAATCAAGGCAGCTTCTTTAGGGTCTGGGAAACAAGTTGTATGTGGAACAGCTCAAGGAACCGGGGTTCTTTGGTCTGGAGAAGCAAAGGCTTAGGAGTGACCTCATTACTCCCTACAACCACCAGAAAGGAGATTGCAATGAGGTGGGGGTTGGTCTCTTCTGCCATGTCTCAAGTGAAAGGATGACAGGAAATGGCCTCAAATTGTCCCAAATTGTTCAGACTACATATTAGGGAAAAAAAAAATCACTGAAAGAGTCGTCAAGCTTTGGAATAAGTTGCCCAGGGCGGTGGTGGAGTCACCATCTCTGGAAGTGTTCAAGAGGCATCTGGATGTGGCAGTTGGGGATATTGTTTAGGGGTGATTGTGGTGGTGCTGGGTTGACAGTTGGATTAGATGATCTTGAAGGTCTCTTTCACCTGTGATGATTCTGTGATTCTGGGGTTCTTGCCTTGCTGTACTTCCTCCAGCACGGAGGTGTAGTTTAATTCTAAATTGTACATTGTGAAACATTTGATGTCTACTTTTTTGGTAACTTTTAGGAATGCTACCTCAATAAAACATCTAATCTTAATGCTCACTTGTTCAGTAGGAGTATTCTTGTGAGACCTATTGTATTTTCCTGTATCGCCTCTCATCAAAGATGAAGTAGAAAAGATACAACAGCATCCCTTACTGAAAATAAACTTGACTTAAGTGAGCTTAGGCTGAAGTCTTAAGTTATTAACAGATAGCACTATATATCTAACAGTAGGCAAGTCTATTTTGGCCCTCTGGAAATAACAGAATTACTATTTGCTATGTATTTCTAGTCTTCTTCAAAAATTGCACAGACAATCCGAAATGTGATTGCATTAACCGTATTCAAAGAGTATATTTTCACACTAACAACAAATAGAGAAAAAGTTCTTTACTTTCACACATAATACCCAAGATACCATCCCAAGAAGACAGAGACTGGTTCTTTATAATGGAGAAGTGGGAGTATGAGAGAGCACAGGCACAACATGAAACAAGAGAGGTGCTGCCTGGATATACAGAAGAACTTTTCCCCACGAAGACATTGTCAGTCACTTACATGGATCTGGTAAACCTGGTCAGCTCCACCACAGGAAGTAACAACACACACACTTAGCCTTGCATATGTTTTATAGACATAAAATCAGGATATGGTAAAAATTCAAGCTGTCCTTTGGAGAGTTTCAGTTCTTCCTGAAGAACTCTGAAAGACTGATAGGAAAAGTAGTTCAAACTCAAAAACATCGGAATGATGCTTTAGATAGCTAAAGCAGACAGTAGAGCCTATGTGTGAACGTTTTATTTATGCATATTGAAAGGCATCCAAAAAATCAAATAAAAACAAGAAGAGAGAGAATGTAACTTCTTTACCATAAGATCTCTGCTAATTTCTTACTTAATAATTTCTCCTCTTCATTAATAAAAGTAATAAGGTTTCATATGGAAAAAAAATCATGGGAGAAATATTTCAGTGGCATTCCTCTTAAGAAATGACAAAAATGTTGCATTGCACTGACTCAAAATGTAGTCTGAATTTTATATTTTATCAATATTAATCAATATATCCAGGTTGCTTGTTACTGTATTTAATGAAAATTGTTGCTCATTCACACATTCAGTCTTCCAAGAGATCAACTTATCCCAGCTTGCAAAGTATCTAATGCAGCTCCTCAGTGTACCATGACCTTTTCCCTCTGGTTGAGCTAGGGTAGGATTTGATGCAGAATAAAAGTAAAAGTAACTAATTGTGGAATTTTCTGCAGAATGGGATTTCCATTTTTCAGTTCCCTATAAACCCAGTCACTGTGTCCTCTGTAATTTTCCCTGGTCATGTTCTGAGAGGGTAAATGATTTGATCAAGTTGCATAGGCAGATCTCAACGGGTGAAAAATACTAGTGGAGAAAATTAGAAACCTGGAAACATTTTTACCAGGTTCCCAAGCAGAAGACTTGAAGCTGTGTTTCAAACAGGAATTCCCATGTCTTGTACATTCCAGATGCCAAATTGTGCCAAACCTCCAAATACAGTTACCAGCATATTAAGTTATTTCTTACAATAAAAGAATGGGCTGCTTCCAGCCCTGATCCCTGCTCCTGTCCCACGGTCTTATTAACATATTGTGATCGACTGGAGGAGGAAACTCACGGCTGAAAATTAAACCAGTAGAGAAAACAGGCTATTTTTAATTTGTCCCTGTTCTTTGCCTATCACACAGCTCCACTAACAATCGTCATGGTGCAAATGAAGCAATGAACTGGAGCAATAGCTGACATGACTGTTCAAAGATATGTAAGTATAAACTCACGATTTTCCTTCATCATGATGAGCTAGGTATAAGTGCTCATGAATCTCCCCTTCTGAAATTATCCTTTGAGAGCTGTGAACTGTGAATTAATTTTAATCAAACACCAACACTGAAATTTCAAGATGTTAAGGTTCATACTGCACATTGCTTCGTCACTTATCATCCTAGCAGAAGCAGCCAGCTAATGGGATCCTCTCCTGATTCTGCATTTCCATTTCAAATATTTGGAAAGCCAAATGTACATAAGATGTTCAACAAAATTACCAAAAAATTCTTAGGTTCCTGTTCCCTCACTCCATTTCTTTCCGGACTTCATGGATGTATTTGTTACTGAACAACAGGAACTATCACTTTACCATGATTTAATTGTATCTCCCTTGATGAGGGAGATTTATAGAGTCTTGGCTAGAAAGTCAAAAAGATGAGAGGAGTTTTTAAGGTTTTTTGCTTCCAGATAGTTGTTTTATTAAGTCTTATCAGAGGAACAGAGTGTTAGACACAGCACCCAGTAGAGAATGCAGAAGAAAAGCCCCGTTATTAAGATTAAACAGCTTTTTTAAAGGTAAATTACCGAATGAAAGCTTAAAATGAAAGATATTTTTACTTTTCTACTAATGTTCAATAAATCACCCTCTTGCGTGCACAGAGACTGTGGAATTTTTTATTCAATCACTTAAACTACCTTTACTGCAAAATATGGAGTGATAGAAGAAGAAGGAGAAGGCCTGGGGAACAACAACACTCCTCCATTTTGAAGTTTTTAGCTTTTATCTATTTACTACATTAACAAACCCAAATCTCTAAATTTTTCACCCTGTGACAATCTTACATAATACTCTATCATCTAGTTCACACCAGTGTAGATTGTAATTCTTCCCAGAGGGTAGGTAATTTTCTCCATGGACGAAGGTCAAACCCAGTGCTGTCCAGGGGGGTAGAACCCTTCAAAACAGGCAGAGAAATATTTTTTGCACTTTAGGTTCCCACGAAGAACTATGACTTTCCTAAGTACATATATATGGTGAAATGGATATTAATATTGATTCATGCTGTCTTCTTCCCTGAGCATATTTTTGTGCAAAGATTAATATGGAATAGATATTGTGCCATCTTTACTTTTCAGAACTATATAACTCCTAATAACATTTTTTCTCTTGCCTAAAGTTGTACTTTTCCTTTGATTTAGTCTCCTCAGTTTTTCTGCACGTTTCATTTTTCCTGCTGTTTGATATGATTGTTGAATTGTCTTGAAGACTGCATATCTCAAAATAGCAGCAAACTCCTGGCACCAAGTAAAAGATGGACAACAATCCAAGATGATTTCTTTCTGCTCACATTAACTTGCAGCTCTAAGGTCCTCTCAAGCCAGTATGAAACACTCACTGAACATATTCACCAGATACTGAGAAAGCATGTGAATGCCTCACTAAAATCATGTACCATATCTTTCTGTTATGAAGACATACTGCTTATTAATAATGTAAATATTGTTCCTTAAAGAAATCCTTAAATACTTCCACTGTGAAATATAGTTCTACTTGTAAATGGATAAAACAAAGTTTTCTTTTCAATAATCTTTTGTAACTCAAAAAGTCATTCAACTGACTTTTTGTTGTAAAATTTAACTTTAGGTAAATGTTCAGGTTTTTAACTCTTTTTGCTCAAATATGTGCAGAAGTAGGACCACAGATTCTTAATTGGTTTTGATTGACTACTTAGTTTTGAGGGAAAGAGGTCTGGTTTGCTCACACAATATGTATGCAACCATAAATCTGTATTTACTCATGACTTATGACAGTAGCACATATTCAGTTTATATTTCAGCCATAGCTGTACAGAGTAATGCTGTTTCTTCCACTTTTGTCTCTCCTGTCTGTGCTCCTTTCTGCAAACTCTATGTCACTACAGTATATTCCCCTTATTTCTCAAATATGATCTTCAATTTAAGTATTTGTTTTGTTTTGTTTTTAAAGAATGAGTTTGAAAATGCTGTTTCAGAGCATGTCTTTAAGGCTGGAATTTGAAAGAGCATAATTACAGTTTTCAGTCTTGTTTACCTTTAATAATTAGAGATATTTAAATAAATATCTCTAAGTATATAATTTAATAAATCCCTTAAGAAGGTTGGAACAAGAAGCTATGCAAATAATTTTATCTATTAGTTAGAATCATCAAAGAAAGATTTTTTGAAATTAATTTTCCCCCTTCAATATTTTTTTGTTTGTATTCAGTGTGTTTCCCATTATGTACATGGGAAGACAAAATTTTCTTAGACAATTATTTCTCAGTTATCCCTTATTTTGACATCTCACTTGAGCATGACTCTCTATACTAAGAAGTTATTTTTCACTGAGTTAAACTTCATTCACCTTTACTAGCAGCAGGGTGGATTTCTGGAGGGGAGGAAAAACATACTTTTAAATAGATTTTCTACTCAGGGATGGAACAACAAAGATAACAAGTTGTCACAGTTACAGTACATCTTTTTCTTTTCTCATGATGTGGCTGCTTTTGAACCTGCAGGCTAGGTTTAGGTGCTTCCATGCAGGCAGCAATTTGGAAAGAATTAACAATGGGCTTGAGTGAATTTATTGGCCTAATACCACCAGGAAGAATTTAATGTGCTAGTTGCTCAAGCACCAAAACTCTTGCTGTTATTTCCCCAAAATTTTAGGTGTTTCAGTAATTCAAGCAAATTTTTCAACTTTTACACATTTTGCCAAGTCAAAACTATGGATCTAATCAGTGGAAGTGCCTTTCCTTCATACGTGCCCATTACATTTTTTGGTTTTCCGTTACCATGGTCTCATCTCCTGCAGAAAAGCAGCTTTTTCTCACTGGCCCAGCTTCGAGGTGCTGCTGTTTGAATGGAAGATTATTCAGGTTCCCAAACACTTGTTGCTATACCAACCCAGCTGATGGCACAGCCTTGTTGCTGAGCTGCTGGCTTGATACAAATTGAGGTTTTACAAGCTAAACCTCAAACACATGGCTTGGTTCAAATAAAGGTTTTACAAGACAATCCACAGCTCCTGACATCTGCATTAACACATCTGCTGAACTATGAAGCCAGTGGTTAGAAATGGCTTTCAGCTGTGACTCTAAAACTGTAAGTTTTCATTTAAATAGTGCAATTTCTATTTTCATGAATAATAAGCTGTATTTATGAAGTCTAGTTAACAAAATATGTGCTCTGTAACAAAACTTCCTACTGTCATTGATCTTCATGATCTGTCAAGACACTGAAATTAAAATTAGAGAATTTTCAAATATAATCTGGAGAAAAATCTGATTTGCTCTTGCAAAATTCTCTGCTCTTTTATCACACAGGAAATTATTTGATAAAGTCTCAATAAAAGAATGAGGCAGTATTTTGGAATCTCAACTAGAGCTAACTTACTTAAAAAAATGTAAAATTTTTTTATTATCTTATTTCTTAATCAACTAGTGTGCTTTATTACCACTACGTAATAAAGGATGTGCGGTCCCAAATAAGTCAGGAGAAGAGGTTAGGCTGCGGCTGACTGGGCTTTCTTGCAGAAAATAGCCTGGGATGATGTTAGACAAGAATTTAGGTGAAATTGCAGTGTGCCCCTGTAGTGATGATGCGGCTGCATCAGCAAGAAGTCAAGAGAAGGGATTATTGCTTTCTAGTCAGTATTTGAAAGGGTAAGTCTGTCCTCTTCTGTGTCCCCCCTCCTCCCCAGTACAAAAGTGAGTCTGAGACACTGGAAAAAGTCCAGCAGAAAGGTTCTAACATGGCTGGGGTGCTGTAGCGCACTTCTGAGTCTGGAGAAGACTAAAAGTATAACTAGTCTTCAGCTACTTAAGTGCAGGCTGCAGAAGACTCTCACTCCAACTTCTCTGTGAAGTGCATAGAATGACAGGCAACAGCCACAAGCTGTAGCAGGGGGAATTCTGACAGGTACAAGGAGAAACAAAAAATAAAAATGAGAGTGGTTAAGCACTGGAATATGTTTACCAAAAATGTGAAATCCCCATCCTTGAAGATATCTAAAAGATGACTGGGCAAGGCAAGAAATCCCTTCTAGACTACATTATTCTGTGATTCTAAGGTCAAATTAAGCAGAGAAGATATCTGTTCTTTCCCAGGGTAGTAATAAATGGCTACATTTAATCACTCTGATAAGGTCAGTGAAAGCAATAAATGCCTCCCTAGAACTGCTGAAAACAGATTAAACACTGCCTTCAGCTAACCCAACATTAGAGCTATCACAATCTGTCTACTCTTTGCCACTCATTGTCCAGCGACACATTTTGGCAGTGATGATTTATCAGATAAATGTAGCAACTGCAAAGCTGAAACTTACTTTGTTTAGTCAAACTTCCCTGAACATCTATAGCGTCTCTTTGGGAATGTCCTATTGGCACTCCATGTACTATGCTTACAACTAGTCTGCCTCAGAGTAGAAGGGCTTTGTGTATCTTCTATCTTTTTAAAACTATGACACAGGCACTACTGTACTGCATTACACTGACATTTATGAATATAGGTCTTCATAAAAATGTAATCTTTGCCTTATTGAAACGAGTGGTTAATCACCACTAAGTGTAGTAAGGAATGCACCCCAGTCCCTCTTCATGGAAATGGTGTATGGGGGAGAGTCTGGAGAGAAACACTCACAATTATTTCCAACACCCAAAATGAAGGAACGAGTGATGCTTTCCTCAGTAATTTATTCAGTCAGTAGTAGCTGCAGCAGTTTTATAAATCAGACTCTGAATGTCACTCTGAGAATATATGTCATAAAAAATGCCACTGGAGACAGCATTACTGTACCACAGATTAAAGGTCAGAAAGCTCTGCTGTTTACCATAAGAGTATAGAAATGAAAGGTTGTATGTCCATAAAAAATTAAGTTTCCTGTTCTGTCAAAAGATACTTCATGCTTTAAAAAGTTTGCATTAAAAAGTTTTGAGTTTAGCATTATTTTATGCATTATCTATGAAACATTTCTTTTTCTGTACCTAACTTGCTTCTATGCTACAACAACATTATGTCAGGAATGCCTTCAATTTGAATTTTTTCCAAATGATGACACAAACCAGCTGGAGTGTATTTTCATTTCCCAGGAATACTTCCTGGCCCAAAGCATGACTCTGTTTAACAGTTTTATCTTTTTTAAGTCTGTGAAATAAAACTTGAGCAAAAGGTAATTATTCCCAGGCAAAAGTCCCTGACACATAATATTTGCTATCTGGACAGTGACTGGTTCTCTGTAGCCCTGGAGCAATGTCATTTCATCATTTTCAGGTTACCTCTGAACACAGACAGACTTTTGACACTCCTTAAGGGGACTTCTGTAAGGACTCCTCACTGACTTGCAAAATAGTATGTGTCTTGGAAAGGTATCTCTGTGTTTGTTTAGTTTCACTTACTTTTCAGAGAGAGGAATGTGGGACAACACTGGTTTAGCATGCTTCATTCTGCCTTAAAGCTTCCTTGACTGAAAATAATCAGTCCTCTCTTCAGTGTTTTTTTAGTTTCCTCTTAAAATCAGCATTTTTATCAGCATTTGCCATTAAACTTACCTGAGTGTGACAGTAAGAAAGCAACCCACCCATCACTTTCGGATTATTTGTTGTGCTACAGTAAGAACTTCTTGCCAGATATGAGAAGCTCTTTGTACTATCAAGACAACTCACACTGCTCTATAGTACTCAATATACTCCCCTATCCTGAAACTAATTAAATCATGTGGTATGTTAAAAAAGGACATACTTCCATTGACATGTTGATTTAAGATTCACTGAATAAATCTAAGATAATTGTGTTTGTCATTTTCTCTAGACCATGTTTCATAAAAATCTCAATATTATTGAAACATGTATTGGGTGTAAATTTGTCACTTTTTAATAGGACAGGAAATATTCTTTTCTAGTTTCCCCTCTACAGTCTAGACCTGCCTCTGCAGAGGCAATCTGGATCTTGTATCAAAACACAAAGTGTTCTGAGACCTGGAAAAGGCTTTGTGATCAAACCTCCAGAGAAGGCTCTTTCTCAGTGCCAACTATATGTTTGTAACAAAGATTCTTAGCTAGTGTTTTCAATTTAACTTTCCAAAACATACTGTCTCCATTAACCAAAAGGCATCACGATTTTTAAATTAAGTTCTGGTAGGCTATCTCAATCACCTAAAATGCAGTGTCCTGGGACCCATTCTCACAGATTTATATGACTTTTCAATTTTTATTGTGAAAAGCATATTTCTTTTATGTCTGTCCTACTACTTTTTCTCGTTTTCCTTTGAAACAGAAATATGTTGCCAGTTCCTTGGCTTTGCCACATGTTTAACTATTTTGACTGTCTGTATTTTGCTCTTGCCAAAGGTGCTTATTAAAAAGTGTGGTTTTATTAATCTATTATTGCACTGGATTTATTATTGATAGCAGGAATGGCTCAAGGCAAGAAAAATTCAGATGAATGCTTTTTCAGACTGCAGAGCTTTTCTGCATTTGAATTCATAGAAAAAGTACCTGTTTAAATCTAGTTTTCCAAGTCCTTAATGAGGAGACTGTCATTGATACGAAATTTTGTTTTCTTTCCTTACAATGGAACATTTTTTTTGACCTAATAAAGAATTCAAAAGCAGACTTTTTACCAGACTATACTTCACATTTATCTGGCTTTCTTTGCTCTGGCTGTGAGCTGAATGCAGGAGAAAGGAACTTGGAAATAATTGAATAGTACCTTACCAGGAGTTGATGTAGACATTCAACATCTAGGATTTTGGATACTGGATTATTTTTCAGAGATGAACATCTAGTCTTAAAATGACTGTGAGCCAAAGCACAAGCTCACTTCACTCAGAGGCTGTGATTTTCAGAAATAGTCACTGAGTATAAGAAAAAAATCTTTGGCCTTATCAAGATCTGGTAATCAGAAATAAAAAGAATGTTTCTTTATTGTCCATACAATTACTTTTATTTTTTTTTCTGTTATCAACCTCTTCTCTCAAGTCTAATATGAAATGAAAGCGCAGTATGGGTCCTGTCCTTCTGTTGTACAAGTTTGGCTCTCAGCTGTGTCACAAAACCAGTAATCCCCTTTATTTTTGAATTAAACATGCAACAACTTTCTCAGAAAATAAATAAAATTAGGTCATTAACATTCAAAATATTAAAACAAAAACATAGTTAAGAAAAACTGTCAACATGGATAATATTCCTTTTTACATGCAAAATATCTAATACCATAAATAACATCAGTGATCATAGCACATAAACTTACAGAATATGTGTTGCCAATTATCAGTTATCAAAATATTGTTTGCAATTACTATCTTTCACTGTCATCTAGTGTGCAAAAATACTTTCTGCAAGTGCTTGGTGAAAGAGAAGAACGCAAAAATGCACAGAAGAATGAAACACTAATTTTTCCCAACTTGATTTAAAAACTTTTAATCAGAAAGTAATTCCTAAAGTTGGATATTCAAGAGCTACTTCTCTCCATCTAAGTAGCTCAGTCTTGAAAAGTCTATGCTGCTAACCATGCCTGATCAGCAAGGAAATATGAAATGGAGAGGAAATATGGAGCTTTAAAGACCAACATCATGACAGAAAGTAGTGCAACTGGAATTTCAGGTCTCAGCGGCGTCAGGGCTTTAAGGGATTTGTGAGCTAGAAGAAAGTACAGTCAAAATCTGTCTGTCCATTTGAACAGAAGAAATAACTTACTATTGAAGAGAATCATTAGAATATATTGCTGAATAAACCACCCCCCCAAAACAACTAAAAATTTAATTGCCCAAACAAGAACATGTATTAAATATATTTCATATGTTCCCATGAATTGTTCATCTTTTCTACATAAAGCAGCAAGAAAGCAAACATGGCAGGTTTGAGTCAAGCTCTTAGGGCATTTGTGAGGTATTTCAGTGAGCACTGTTTTTTTGCACAGCGAAGAACAGAGCCATATTCATAGCTTAGATGTTTGAGCCTTATCCTTCACAAACACCCATGTTTATAATTTTAATTAGCAATATTGCACTGAAAATAACTGATCACCTTTTCAAAGAAATATTTTTTAGTTTTCAAAATGAAAGATTATATGACACTATTGTTTCTACCTACGTGTTCTTGCCACAGCCACATGACCAAATTCAGTTTTCATTTCGCAACGTTCAAATACTGCACAAGTTATTCTGAGTAAAGTGAGGACTACATTCACACATCTGAAAGGAAACAGGATTAAAAATAAACATAAATAACCTGAGATGTTGTTAATATATTTAGTCCTGGTAAAATTAGCCTCAAGGACCCACGGCACCACATACTTAAAATGACAAACTTCATGTAGAGCGTTAATATCTGTTCTTGAATATAAGTTTGGTGCCAAATGTTTGTTACCTGTTCACTTCATAAATGTTACTCGAAGGGCAAAAGGCAGTGTAGTGAAGCTAAGTGACCCAAATTTACACAGGGCCAATTTATTAACATGAAAAATATTAATAAAAGGCTGATTTCTAAAAATCGTATGTAAAAAAGTTGCCTTTGCAACAAAAAAGCCAAACGCAATGAACCAACCAAAAAACACATAACAACAAGAAATCACCAATTATTCTTTGAATAATAATAACGATTATTGAAGAACAGGTAAATGTTGCACTGATTTAAAATTTTAAAAAGAATGTATTTATATTAAAAAGAACGGCTTTATAGTAATCTTCTCATCCTTGCAAAAGTGGCAGCAATATTATTACAGGTTCAGCTGAAGGAATCTGGATTGGTGTCCAGACTGAAAAAAAATAAAGCCCTCACAAAAATTTCATTTCAAATCATTTATTTGGCACTTAGTGGAAGAGTAATGTAAACTCAACATTCTTGATTAAGGTAGATACTGGACTTAAAAGAGTAAGGAGAATAAAGGTTTAAGCTTGTTTAATATTACTTTTCTTAACTCCATTTTTTGCTGTATTTACTACATCTAGAAATAACCAATGACATTGACCAGTTTTCAGTGAGCAAGAAAACACTGTTCCTATTTCATCATATAGTAACTAACAAAATTTCATTAGCTTAAGGTTCTGAAAATATTTTAACTCATTTTCTGTAAAGAAAACAATTTCTTCCAGTAATTTGAAGTATAATTTCCTTGCATTAAAATGTGGTGAAAGAAAATCTAGTAACAATTCTGGAACTCAATAGAAAATACAATACCAGAGATGACTGCCCCACCTAAATTTTTATTCAATGAAACAAACAAAAATTGTCTTTTTTTTTTTTTTTTTTGCTATGGTTATCTTTGATTTAAGAACACAATAATTTTCAATTGGAACATAACTTGGAATCCATTAAGCAGTTCAAACAACTTCAATCCTTTGTGAAATTAATTATATGTATCTAGTATAACGTCTCTGTATCAGTACTTAAACATTTGATGCCATGCTGCATTGGACCTCTAAATTTCTGCTTGCTGTTTATTAGAGCATTAGAAATTTTCAAGGATATAACTTTTGGAAATAGTAAAATACTTTCAGACAACTTTGCTATCATTTGACTTTAAAAGAAATTGAATAAAGTTAAAATAACTTTCTGAAAACCCTCCTAGTCTCACAAAGGATTCTACATATGACATTCTGCATTGGAATTCAGTAGATATTCTGAAAATTGGCCTTTAATGAAAAATATCGAAAACTATATCCATCCTTGCTAAATGACAGATTGGAAAAATACTTAAGAACCAATTAGAGAGAAATAAATAAATTTCACAGGACTGGCATGCAGGTTGCTAAGACCATTGTGCTTTTTAATGCATATATTTTCTTGTCCTGGGACGGCTGTCTTACTCCTAAAAAATCCTAAAACAAAACAAAATAAAGGACCTATTTTAAAAACATTTCTTAAAAAAATCTAAAAGGAAGTGTGAAAACTTATAAAACCATACGTCAAGTGTGGATATTGATCCCAGACATACTCCACACATGCATGCCTAAAGAATTTTTAAAAGTAACTCCTATCACCAAACTGAGAGCTCCAACACTTGCTTTCAGACAGGTTAAAAATGTAAAGACTAGCAATGACCTCTAGTGTTGCGGTTTCAGTACTGCAAAATACTCTTGCTAGCAATAAACCGCAGCATCCAGGGGACATCCAGGGAACTTTAGACTGTATTTTTCAGTTATTAGTGCAACACAGAAGAAGCTCCTTTAAAGAAAACAAAAAAAGTTTTGTCTGTTACCCAAAACTAACAGCAGCAGAAACACTCTGCTATTTTTCCACTTTAAAAAGAAGTAGTGGAATGCTGTTTAGGTTGAAAATGTCTGTACCTGATGATACAGTGGGTAACTTTCTGTACTCTTCTTTGCACTTGTTTCAAGAACAAGGATTATGTATCAGGTGAGATGCCACTCTGGCTGCCTTATAAGCCCAGGACAGGCAGGAAAAGGGGAGCAGGAGATAGTGAATGAAATTCCAAGAGGAAGAGTAAATAAGAAGATATTATATTTCATACTATTGCTGGACACACTTGGACCATTTGCAGAGAAGGGACAAAGCAGTGTTGCTTTCCAAGGTGACCTTCAATTACTGTCCCATTCACAAGCAAATGTCCATGTTGTATACTGGTTTTATCAGCCATAAGAGTGAACAGAAAAAGCCTAGATACACAAATGTGGTTATAAAATGACAAAATGACAGTACTGGGACCTAAACCAATTGCCCATTGAGGCTTGAGAGGAAATGCATTATTCGTCTTTGGTAACACCACAGAATTCTTGGCCTTACTCTTACAGCTCAGACCTGGCTTTTAGATTTTTTTTTTTTGCACTTATTTAAGAAGCGAGATCTTTTTTCCTTTCTCTATTACATACTGAACAAAAATGTCTACAGCTTCAGTGAAATATGAAAAATTGTCTTTAGGGACAAATTGCCACAGCAGGATGGTTGAAAAGATCATATGAAATTCGGTGTGAAATCGTTGTGTGGCTTACCTGATGATTGAGGGGTACTTTCCAAACACAACAGAACTGAAATGACAAAGTGATCTTCCTAGGTTTTCCAGGGCTTCCTCTGGCCACCAAGCACTGAAGACAGTAACGTTTCTGTCTAATTCCACTTTTGGATCTTGCTTACTCTCTCTTGCGCCTCATTTTTTTTTCCTTCTTAATATTTCCTTGGTTTTTTCTCTCTAACGACAATGTTAAACACACTACTGAGCTGTTCCTTACAGTAAGACTTTCCAGGTGCTCTTTATCACTTTGTTTCTATTTAAATGCTTCCATTTTATTGCTACTTTCTATACCAATGTTGATATGCTGGTTTCTTCAGAGTATACCTGTGCAATACTCTAGCCACTCTTTATCTGCAATTTGAGATTATTTTTATCACAGACTTTCAGAAATGCAATCCTGTAGTTAAAGTCACCATAAAACCCCCTGCCACAGGTTTGACTCTGCTAGCTGTAAACTGGTAGCAGCACTGTGGTGCCACGGCTGCAAGAACACAGAGCTCAGGCTGGGTTGGCCCATTGTGGATTTCCCCTTCGCTGGCTCTGCAGCCTTGCCTGAGCCACACGATGTTTCCTACGGTTGTGTAAAGCAAGTTCTTCTCTGCTTTGATAGTCTGAGATCCCATATATGGCATTAGCAGTGTGTATTCATTCTTAGATTAGCCGTCTGCAGTAAAATCACAAAACACCCCCATTCATGCTAGAATATACTTCACAGAAAAGTTAATAGGCACAATGATCTTAAAGCTGTGTGGAAAAAAAAAGGTTTTTTGAGATGGCAGTCTGGAGAATTTCTGTATTACAGATAATTGCATGAAATCCTTGAATTTCTATATGGCATTGGAGAGCATAATGCAACCCCAAATTTAGGCAGGCTCAGATCATAAGAAGTATTTGGGACAGAACAGGGTTTCTCCTCTTCTGCATCCTAAGCAAACTTAAAAATTGAGTTAGCATGTAGAGAAATAATAAACAAAAAAATTTATGACATTTTCTTCAGCACTGTCTTTTTTTGAAGACTTTTTTTTGTTATTTTTTGTCTTTAAAAAACAACCTCATAACTAAACTACAAAAAAACCACCAACAATTTCTTCTGCAGATAAATCCAGATTAACTGAGTCTTTGTGACTGTTCAGTGACCACCAACATTTCGTATTTTACTTTCAAAACAGATCTATTTTGTTAAGATTAAAGAGCATATGTAAACTTGACAATTACTTTTGACTAATTTTCCAGAGATCAAAGTACTGAGAAAAATAATATGAAAACACACATACAAATTAAAACATTGATGAAAATTGAGTATCTTAAAAAGGATTTAATAAGCAGATAAAAAGCCCAAATTTCACAATCTAGAGAGAGCTACAGCTAAGAGTTTTCCATTCACCACTTATGTAAAAGTACAGCTTGAAATTAAACAACAGCAGTAACAAAACTAATCAGTATTACGTAACAAAGCAGAGGAAAAGAGAAACTGATAGGAGTAATGTGAACTCAAAGCTATGAAACATGGTCCATAGCCAGTCAAGGCAGGGGTCAATTGTTCTTTTTTTCCCCAGAGTCCTAGAACTAAACATTGAGCCTATAAAGAAGTGCTGAAACTATTAATGACATGAAAATTATCTGCTGCTAATTAAGAAAGTGCTTGGACAGACACAAAATTTAAGTAAGTTGAGCTAACTTGGGGTATTACACTGTGGTCCACTAAAGTTAGTACTAATAAAAATGTGAAAACCAGGGAAACTTCAGAAGACTGGAAGTATTAATGTCAGGGAAATGTTCAAAAAGAGCAAATAGATAAAACTGCTTAATATATAGTCTGATCTGACGTCTATAACACTTTTTCTTTATGATGCCAATGCTTCAATTCAGTTAATACAGACAGAAGAATGAAGAACAGTAAATGTTGCTCAGAAAGGTTTTGCGAAATGGATTCCAACCAGTAAATTTTAATTGATTGTAATTATGTATTTGAGTAAAGCACATACTGCTTACTGAAGTTAATTTCTTCCCTGTCAAGTAAGAAACAATGCCAAGCTTTATGTACAAATCTGATTTTGTAGCTAGAGTGTAAAAAAAAAAAAAACAAAAAAAAAAAACAAAAAACACCAAAAA
>VZRS01003568.1:169386-293123 GCA_013398055.1 Ifrita kowaldi
CTGCCCGGGGCCGTGCGGGTCCCCCCGCCGCCCCGCTCAGCCCCTCCCAGCCGCGGGGAAGGCGGGGACTCCGGTACCGGGAGGGCGGCCTCGGCGAGGGGCGGCGGTCCCGGCGCTGGGCGCCGGGCTGTACCCGTGGGGCGGGCGACAAAGAGCTGGGAGGCGGCGGGGCGGGGGTCGAATAGGACCGGGATCCCGCGCCTGGAGCCGGTCCCGGGGCGGCGGGGTGACCCCAGCGCAGCTGCTGTGGGGGGGTGGTGGCTGCCAGCCCTCGGAGGGGAGCAGCGCCGGCCGGGCCGGGGTGCTCCCTGCCTGCCCAGGGCTCCGCTGCCAGGGCGAGGGATTCGCGGTGAAGTTACTACAAGCAATGACTCAGCCTGGCAGCGCCTCTGTGCTCGCCGGCGGCGGCGGTCGGGCGAGCGCCGTGCAGAAGCGTTGTGTGTTTACAAACGTTGTTCTGCCTCTTCCTCCGTTGTTTACTTGGTCCTGCTCCCGAGGAGGCATGTGTGCTGTAATGAATTTTCTCTTCAGTTTCTCCTTACGACTCTTTGGTAGACTTTCAGGCTGTTCTGTGGGTCAGTGCTCACTTTTCTTACTGACCCCCAAAGTACTGGCTGCCAGCGATCCAGAGGTAGAAATGCTAATATAAATGCTGGAGGAATTAAATGAGCTGATCTTTGTAGTGCTCATGTTTCTCACTAAACATCATCTAGTCGTGAAATAAAAAGTCGTGTCTGGTCCTGAGAAACCCAGAAATGTTAGTTTAGACCTCATATAACCATAGCTTTTTTTCTCTTGTGTCATTTGTTTTTGTCTGAAGTAATTACATGGTATGTCCTGGCCATGAGCCATTTCTTGTGGTTCATATTTTAAGCTTTCACCTTTATTTCTTTATGCAAAAGAATGAGGAGGTTGAGGTTTGGGGTTTTTTTCCTTCTGTTCACGTATATGTGTGTCAGAAGTAGTTTGTGCTGTTGGGTTTATGGAAGGACTTAACACTTCTGGAGGTGTGTGTTTTACTGTGTGGTAAAAGATACCTCAGCAATGTTGGAGAAATAACAAGAATGGAAAAAACATGTTTCATACAGTTGAATTTTATACAGCTGAGAAGTACTGTGAGGAGTAACAATATAAATAGAATCAGAAATATAGAATGGTCTGGGTTGGAAGGGACCTTAAAGATCATCTAGTTCCAACCTCCCTGCCGTGTGCAGGGACACCTTCCACTAGACCAGGTTGCTCAAAACCCCATGGAACCTGTCCCTGAACACTTCCAGGGATGGGGCATCCACAGCTTCTCTGGGCAACCTGTTCTGGTGCCTCACCACCCTCACAGTAAGGAATTTATTCCTTATATCCAATCTAAACTTACCGTCTTTCAATTTAAAGCCATTGCCCCATGTCTTCTGCCATACATACCCTTCTAAAAAGTTAATCTCCATACTTCATAGAAGTACTTTGTAATAATAATAGTGAAAACATGCACTATTATGGTATATGTAAGTTGTGAATTTTAAGAATATTTAGTATGTAGTACCTTGGGAAATTTTTAAAAGATGAAGCACATGAAGAAAGGACCTTACTGTTTTCTGGTGGTCTAGTACAACTGTTTGTGCCAAGAAGGAAATACTAACAAGAAAGAATTTAAGTATTCTAACATCATTAAGTTTAGTTTAAAGTGTGGAGAGGATATATCTGTACCTACTCTAAATGCTGCCTGGAACTCAATATGGCTTTATTTTATTATGTTGAGAGTAGTAAAGAAAATGACCTGCTGAAGAACACATGGTAAGGGACTGTAGAGCTGTGCCAGTTTTAGAGCTGGAAATACAAATGGGATCTTTTGGAATAATGGATTATTGTAAGATAGACCTAATTGTGCTTTGAAAGTACATTTTTGGAAGTACATTATTGTTGTCCACTTGGTACAAGTAGCTGTGTGTTTTGTAGATTGTAAAATAGCAATCTATCTTAGTCTTAACTGTGTTGTTCTAGACTTGTGCTCAGCACAGATTTGGGTTAGTAGTTTCTGAGATCATGTTCAAGGGGCTGTCTCTCTCCCCATGTCAGGTTACTCTATTTATAATTAGAAGTGTACGCAGCAGATTTGTGCTCTGACTGAAGAAGAGGGCAAGGGTTATTTTGAGGTCTTTTGTGGTGTCTGTTTAAAAAAACGGTGTGTCCCTGCATGTTGTCTGAACACAGCTGTAACATAGCCTTGCAGAAACTAAGGTGGCAAACAATTTCTAGACTGAACTTCAGTTATTTTGGTTAAACAGGGGACGGAGTGTATGTTGATTTGTTGTTTTTGATAAGAGAGTGGCAGTTACAGTGGGATCACTGGAAAGAATTTTTTTGTTTGTTATCAGTGTGTCCTTAAGTCTTTATTTGCTTTTAAGCTAGCAGTTGCTTTCTGTGAAAGACTGGCTTAGAGTGATGTAAGGATCTTGAGACTTATATTGCACAGGATGGGTTCATCAGCACGGTGAGGTAAAGTGAAAACAAGAAGTTAAAATGAAAAACTATAGTGTGCATACCCAGTTGTCACACGAGCCACTTCAGTCATTTGGATAGTGCCCAAACAGTCATGTGTTTCCTTCTGCATTTGCAATATTGCTCAAGAAAGTTGTGCTCCTGATTTTTGGTCCACAGCTCAATGACATTATATGAACAGTTTCTGAAGATGAGGAGGGGGCAAAAAAAATAATACCTTACTGCTTTCAAGGAGCCTATTAATAGTTAGCATTCTGATGCAAAGTTGTTAATCAGTATTACTGAGTAGCAAACACTTGATTTCAAGGTGCCAACTTACATAATACTATTGTATTATACTGCAGGATGTGATTGAATGCACTGATACCAAACAGGCAAAAAAAAAAAAATCATTAATATGTAAATTACTAATCCAATTGCAAGAATTAGAGAGTGTCTGTTTTCTAGCTCGTTTGCCAGACTAATGATTTTGGTGTACAAGTTGAAAGATCCCACATGAATTGTGTGTTGTAAAAGCCTATAGCACAATTAATGGTGATAAATAAATGGCTAGTAATTATTTTTGTGAGCTAATTAACATTCTGTGGTTACTGAGAAAGTCACTTGTCTATTTATGAGTTAATTCGTAGTGCAGATCCATTCCTTATTTAGTTTTAATTTAAATTTCAGTTTTTTTAATGTAGTTCAGTTGAAAGGCAAGTTGGAAGAAGTCATAGCCATGTATCAGCTCTTTCTATCATTTCTATTTGTAAGCAGGGTTGGAAGTGGATATACTTTGTGTTTTCTAATAGGATTCAAGCATAACTATATTGTTAATAATGCATGAATATTTCAATACCAGTTATTAGAAGTTGTCAATAGAAATATCAAAACAAATTTATTGATACTGCATTTACATTCATAGATTGAGATGGGGCTGGTCAGGAGAAATGCCGGGGCTGTCAGGACAGTGCTTGCTTTCTTCTGTCCATCTCCAGGTCTGTATTTTCCTTTTGCTGTTCAGGTTTGCAGTCCATGGTTCAGCAGGGTTCTGAGCTCAGACTACCAGCTCAAGCAACAGCTCAGTGTAGCTTTTTATGTCCATCCAAGATGTTGACAGTTTCTTTTGGAAACAGATTTTGCAGCTGGGCCTGCTGTCTTTATCGCATCAAGGTGAAATGATTACGGTGTGCTATATATAAAGCTCTAGTAGTTCGTGCATCTAGAAAATAAGCTGGGGTAGGATGTGGTAGCCTGTTTTCTATGAACAAGTACAAAAAAGGCTTGTTTGAGGGTTGTATGAATTTCTTTCTGACCTGTGTTGATTACTTGTTGATGGCAAGTAAAAGGTAAAACTGCTTTGTTGACTAGTTGGGTTCCAAATGTCCTGCATCTGTCTTGCTGTGTAATGCGATAGGATCAATGAGAATAATGATGTGTGAATATTTGAGAGCAGTTCTGCCTAAGTAATGTTCTAATGGGTTTTTAACTGACTTCAGAATATGGTTTTATTTTCTCTTTGTAAAATAGCTCATGTTTTCTTACCTCTTAAGACTTTCTTATGAAACAGTATTTTTGCTTTTTCAGGAGAGTAGGAAAGCTGTGGTGGTGATAGTGAAATAGTGTGTTCGGTATTTCAATTGCATGTTGCTTTTATTTGGAGGGATTAGGTGGAACTAGTAGCTGTATGATACATCAATCTTCATTATTTTTCTTGAAGATGTGTTTGACAGGCCAGTATGCTGTTTTCATTTTGAACAGATTGAAAACAGTATGTATTTTAGAGGTAGAATGCAGTATTGAAGAACTAATTACAGGAAAAGTTTTACTTACGTCATGGATTCAAAAAATCATACCACCCTTAGCAAAGCTAAAATATAAATTCTGTAAGAGTTGCACTTTGCTGAGGTCTGATTTTTGAATGTTTGAAGTAGCTGTTTCTAAATTCCCAAATTCTATTTTGATTTAGTGTTCAGTTTCTCTTTTAAGTGACTTATCTGCCTTTTTTTTCTATGATAGAACATGTTATGCTCTTTTGTGTTGTAGATATAGCTGCAGTACTTTTTGCTCTTTATTATTTGAATGGTGGTTTTTTTCCTGATATTGCAGGGACTTTCAATGTCAGCGGTTTATCTCAAACTTTATTTTGAGTTTGTTGATGCCAAGTAGCTGTGCTGGTATGTCAAAAGTCTGAAGGTTTGACCCTTATTTATTGTAGTTGGCTTAGGATAAACAGTCCATACGGACAAAATGGTGCTTTTATTTATATAGTTTTTCTTCCATCCTCCACAGTATGTATTTTTATTAAATTCAGATGAAGTGAAGATGCTTATATAAGAATATATTGTGTAACAGTACTAGAAGCTCTCTTCTAATACATTGTGCTTATGCTATATTGTAAGTGTTCTACTACTAAATTCAAGCTGACTTCTCTGTTTAAAAATATTCTTTACAAGTACTTGTGTTGTCTACTGATTGAAAGACTTGATTCTCACCCTGTGAATGGTTTGAAAATATGATTCAAAATTCTCAGTTCTGTCTGAATGAAGGGGGGGAGGGGTAATTTGTAAGCCTTTTTATATGAAAGGCTTGGTGGTAAAATACCTATAAATTTCAAAAAGCAAATGTATTGTAACAACATTTTCTCATGCATATTATGGCTCTAAACAGCGCAACCAGGGTTCAATAAGCCAGGAGTATAGTTGTAATACCTGAATTGTTGTAAGTTGTGTTTGTCTTTCTTGGGGTTTCTTTGGTGGTTGTGTAGTTCTTTAGTTGGTAATACTGCGTAAAAGAATTTATCGGTACACATCGTTAGCTGTTTTAAACTACCAAAGGTTTATATTCCAGAAAGGTAAAGAAGGGCAGATGAAAATTAGAACTAACACCTTCTTGAGATTAGAGACAATTTAATGTTCTTCAAACAATCCTGCAGCTTTTCTCATTTCTCAGCACATTGCTGTTATCTTCTTTCAAACTGATGCCAATAGAGATCCAAAGGTGATTTGTAAATATGTCATATCTGAAAAGAGTAATAAACTGATCTGAGAAGAATCTAGACATTTCTGAATATGTATTCCTAGGGAGACTGGGGGTTATATCAGCGCTGCATCTTGCTGATGGTCGTTTACTTAGCTCTTTCAGATATCACTGAAAAGAATGTTGATAAATAGGAGGAGGTTGGTAGATGACATGTGAATTATAAGTAACTTCAAAAAGAGAAATTTGGTAAGTTCCATCTTTAGATCATGAAAGTTCAAATACTAATTTTATAATTAGTATAGGATAAGCAAAATTTGAAACAAATTTGAGTGTTGCAAATCAATTGAACAGTTTACCAAGACAGTAGTGGATTTCCTTATTACTAGAAAACTTTAATGGTATTTGAAAATCTGATTGCTTATGAATAGAAATTGAGGAAGAACCTGTGACTTTATGTAGGCAGTCAGACTAAATCACGAGGATCTTTACTTGCCTTACATTTCATTATTGTCAATCTTTTACTTTCTTTTCCATCTGTAGTGTTTTCATTCCTATAAAGTAAATGCCATTTAATCAGTCTGTGCTTTCATCTTTTAAATAGTTCTGGCCAAGATTTTTCTTTTTTTCACATAAAAGAAAAAAAAGTTGTAGCATTAGGATATTGTATCTGAAGAGGGAAGAACTGGGAAAATGGTCTCCTAGACTATATTTTGAGAAACTCTGTCCTCAGTTGCATCTGTAGTAATTGCAATTTTTTACGTTATTTTAGCCTACTTTTAAAGAGGGTACTAGTTTGGGGTTTTTTACTAGGTTTCCATTTCTAAGAGGTGATCTGTTAGTAACTGAGGATGGCACAGGCAGTTAGAAATGTGAATGATGCCTTCTGAAAATTTTCACTTGTCTTCTTGAATGATGGTTCTGATGTTGAGTATCCTCTGTATTCATTGTCCTCTTTCCGGCCATAGTTGAAGTGTAGCAGTTTGTGGAGTTGTGTAATGAACCAGATCACAGAACCAATTTGAGCTATCAGGATCCTGGGGAAGCGTGCTGTTTCTAACTTAATACAGCAAAATAATCCAGTTTGTTCCATGGAAATATGGATAGTTGCACCACTGAAAGTTGGTGCAGGGAAAGGAGCAGAAGAACTGGGTGAGGAAAGGGATTTGTAAGTCTGGTGCTCTTTCTGTTAGCAGTTTGTGGCCTTGGTTAATCAGAGAGTGTTAGTGGAAGAAGCGTTGGTGCCGACTTGTCTGAGTTGGGTATAAGAAAGAATGGACTTTTTGTTGTCTGTTTCTTGCAGAATTGTTTGCAAGCACTGGAAGATTTTACATGCTAATTATTTTAAAGAGTATGTGCCTACAGGAAGAACATTCCCAACAGTATGGAGTCAGTCAGTAACTTGCATAAAACCACCTGAAGCTCCATGTACCCGAGAGCACCAATCTTTGCAAAGAGAATGTATTAATCTCTGTAATTCGAGGGAGGCTTGTACTCCACAAATGCTTTGAAATGGCAAAATTACACATTAAAGGAAGAAAAATCTTACAAAACCTTCAGTTAACTTTGTCAAAAACTAAGGCGCAGACAGCTGTGGAAAGGCTTGTTTCCATCAATTAAAAACAAAAAAAGAAAAGAAAGAAAAGGGATATTTCTACAGGCTGTGGGCTGTTTCCTAGCAATAAGATTGTCAGAAATCCTAGGTTTGTTTTCTGACTTGTACCTGTTAACTGAGGCACAGAAGTTTTACTTTCTGTCGTGTAAGAGATGTGGAATTTTGAAAAATGTGGTAAAACTGCATTCACTGTTGGAAGAGGAGAACTTTTGTCTGATCTGTTATATGGATTGTGTTTTGGCAGCTCCTCAAATCAGTGAAAACAGCAATGTAAATAGATGCTAACCATCAGATCTGAAGCTTTATAATCATGTCCATACAGAATCATGACACAGTGCCTGATAATGTGCTTGTTGTCTGATGAACGTGTTTGAAACTATTGCGTTCCTAGAATTCATGGTGTAAATTTTGTCTGAACTTGTGAGAAGCTGGATTGTTTTGGGCCACGCCGATTTCAAAGCAACTCTTTCATGCACAGTGTTTTCTTGCCTGCCCAGACACATTTGCTTTTGATCTGCTCTTTTGCCCTTGATGCTGTTGAGGATCTCTGAAGGCATTGCAGCACCTACTTAGCTGAATGAGGAGTTTCCATGTAATTTGGAGTTGTAGGAGCAACTCTGAATGTGATGGCAGTATGTAACCGAAATATTAGGTTAGTATTATATAAAATGATTCATCTTAAAGGAGAGGAAGGGGAGAAGAAGCCTCTTAGACTATGAAATACTGAATTACTGACTTTTGAAATTCCTCTTTAGTGAATGGGGAAGTAGAAGCTTAGGAATGTGTCCTGGTTGCTCTGCAGGATTGCAGCTCGGCTCTTGGGTTGAGTGGAAAAGACTTGCTTTGCTGACCAGCAGCCGAGTTTGAGAGCTGTTAAGAACACAGTGACTGTTGGAGATGCTGTAATTAAGTAACCGCCTCTGTGCCTGATGCACATCTCAACACAGTATAAATAGAGCTCCAGATGGCACCTTACAGATGTCAGGGATTGACAGCCTTTCTTTAAGACTACAGTGTGGCTTGAGCATGAGGTTTATAGGCTTTGATATAAGGTGGTAATGGGAGATAGGATCTCCACCTGCAGTAGTGTATCTCGGTGATTAAATGTGGTCTTCTCATTAAATTTATTTTGGAGGAGTAGGGGAATTAAACTATTCTCTGCAACTGGGTCAGGAGGAGCCCTACTCATCACACAGCTTAGGTTTTTTTTCTCATTGTTATTTTTTAGTTTTTCTTTGAAGTTTTTAGAGTGCCTTTTAAAGCATATTTCCTTTCAACAGTTGGCTATCCAGAAAACAGTATGCATTTGCACTGTATTTTAGAAACATAGCCATTTCTGTTGCATAAAGCATTACTAAAGAATGTGTGTTCTCACAGTGAGGTCATTCTTTCTATTCTTCTGGTGGTGGTAGTAGTAATGTTCTGCAAAATTAAGGTTATTTCTGGTTAGATGCATTGGATGCAGTATTGAAGAAAGCTTCTCGAAGCCTGCTTTTAGGGAGGATCTTACAACTAATATGAAGAAAGGTGTTAGTTGCATTAAATTCAGCTTCAGTTTCTATTTTCATTTTGTTTTGATTTATGTGCTATAAAATAGCTTCTGGGGTCTGCAAGTTGGAGGAGGAGAGCATTTTTTGAGAGGGGCACTTGAAAAAAACCAAAGGAAGTGGAGGTCGAAGGCAGGTTTATAGAAGAAAAAATTAATTGTAGGGAATATTCTGCACTGGTCTTGTACCTTTGTCTATTATAGATATGCCTAAGTTGAGGTGAAGCAGGAAATGCTGCTCTGAAAGGTAAAATCACAGGAACTGCAGCATCTCAAAGGCAAACCTTAAGATTTGTGGTATGGAAATGAAGCACCATTTAATAACATGCTAATGCGCTCCAAAGTTGACTCCAGCTCGAGAGGTAATAGAGGTATATTGGCCTTGAGGGGAGATGCTACTCAGATAAGATATTCACTGAATGAGGAATAGCACTTGAGTCTTTTTAAGCATGTCACAGACTTGTCAGCCTTCGCCTCAGATGAATTGCCCTTTCGACAGGCAGAAATTCTGGTGGTGTCCTGTGAGACTCCTGACCGTGGTAATTGGGGGTAACATTTATAGCTCGTATTGGAGACACTGTTACCTGTAGTGTAGCCTGAGCCCTTCTGCAGTAAGGGAAGTGAAACTTCTATATCAGCAGCACACAGATGGTGATCCCACAGAGCTATGTGAATGTCTAATAGCAGTGTGGAAATGCAGGCACCATGTGAACAGACTTACCTTGATCTTGTAGTTTAGCTAGTTCTGCCTACTTTCAGGCATTTTTGACCGGGAGATACACACAGAGCGAAAAGAGTTTGGGCCTCCTGGTTCTATGTTACGTGGCAGATGGAGCATTGTTAAGTATCACACTTAGCATACAGATGTGGAGCAGCACTTCCTTGCTGTTCCCTGGGTACAGAAAGCAAGGTGCCTTATACTGTTTGTGTTGCTGTTGTGGATGGAATTTTACACCACTGGGTTTAAAGGAAAGCCATTACTTTGGCATGGTTCAGTTTAAATTCTATGGTGTTAAAGAAGAATTTATCAGTATGTTTGTTTGCTCAAGTTTAGTTTGTAATCCAGATTATAAAGGAAGTATGGGAAGTATGGGAAATGAGATGTCAGAACCATGAGCATGAACAATTAAGATAATACAAAGGGAACTTAAAGACTAAAGTGAGGTTGATTAATGTCCCATTAAACCCAAACAGCATAAATGTTGATTTCTTTATCCTACTCTGAATGCCATGATTCAGTGTTCGAGTTTGTGAAGTTGGAAATAATTACACCATGGAACAATGGAACAGTCAGCATTAGGTAGTTAGGAGCAGGGGTTTTGCACTTAAGGGCAGAAATGGATGGTTAATGTAGCCGTAGAATTATTTGTGGAGTGCTCTGAAACCTGTGATGCCTGTGCTGTAATGACGAAAAGGAAGGGTCCATAGATAGACATTAGTTTCCTTTTAGAGATGTAACAATCAGCATGTTCTGAACTGAGATACGTCTCAATACTTGTAAACGTGTTGAAAGTATTGATCAACACTGACTTCAAAAGTAGTTGGTTGTTGAAGAGTTTATATTGTATAGAAAAAGATTGCAGTAATTGCATTGCAATGTAAATAGATATATTACAACCAGCCCAGTGTATTCATAGCTGATTTTGGTGTTTTATTAGCTAATGTGACAATACACTTATTCTCAATTAATTATAGAAACTTTTTATACTTTGTGCCATTCTTACATTTTTATCATCTTGTTTATTTTCTTAATGTTTATGCCTACCACATTCTGTTTGCTCTGGCAGCTGTTACAGAAAGTTTCAAATGTTCAGCTATTTTTTAAAATGATACTATTGATAATTCATGGCAGTTGGTCATACAGACTTCTATCCCATACTGTGAAGGATCTAGTTTATATGATAGTATGGATCTAATGCTGCAAGTCACACAGTTTAAGGAAATAATCTGGGTGGACTAGTCATTTGTGGTTTTGTTTGATTAAACAGGTAGCAGCTCTGTCTTCAGTAGCTGTCACATTGTGTAGTTGTTCAACCTCTATTAAGATGAATTAAAATAATTTCAGCAACGTGACACTAAAAAACTTGAAACTTGTAACACTCCATAAAAGCTTAAAGCCGAAAATAAATAAATAAAGCCTGAAATTCTCCTAATGGCCCATTCTGGTAATAAAAACAGAAGAAGAATAAAATGTGTTTGGATATATTCTGTTGAAGCTTGATGGTGTGACTTTTGGTCCAAGATTGTGTTAAGAATTTGTGTTACTGCTGGATGATAACAACATTCTGGAATATTGGGAACAAACTTAAAGGCCAATTCATGATATGTAGCTAACCTTGCCTGTAATAGTCTGCAATAACCTGACCTTTGAAAGAAAAGAAACTTAGGCAACTGTGGTAGGTTTTCATGCGAACCCTCTGTAACTTATCTTTCACTTTGAACACAGTCAGACAGATGTTGTCCAGAGATGCAAGACTAGGGAGAGCTCTCAAAATTAATTTTCTTCCAGTGTTGTGAAGACTGACAGCTGGACAGAGGCACTTGACGTAGTTCCTGCTGAAGGGAGGGAGGGCTGCAGCATGTCTTTGTTCGACATAAGTGAATCTGCAGGAGAGGCTGTTGTTAAAGGCATGTATTCTCTGGATCCTTGCTCTACGTGATTCCTCTCTTCCTGAAAGTGTTTACTGAAATTTTTAACAACTTTGAGAGTGGGTGAATTTTGTGGAATTCTGTGAATTCTACTTTCTTTTTTTTTTTTTTCCAAAGAGTAATCTAATACAGATTTGTCCTGCCTGTGTCAGTGTAGTTGTTTTCCCCCAGCATTGTTTGATGAAATGTTGAGTGGAAGAAACAGCACTTTCTTTTTGTCTTCTTAAGGGTTGCAAAGGAATTACAAGACCAGAGATATTGTGTTGTGTTCCTAGTTTGTGGCAGAAGTGTTTCAGTAGTTTCATGTTAATGTGCATTACTTCGATCTAAAGGAAGTATTCATAAATTCATTTTGCTCAAGTACAACTACTGACTGCTGATAGCTAAACTGGAGGAGGACACTTCAATTACAGTTTTTCTAGTGGTAGCACTTAAACACATTGGTTATTTCCCTTTTATTGTACCTTTGCTTCTGATAAAATGCTATCTGTGCATTTTGCATAGGAGTGAAGAGGGAGTGGACAACAGGAAGGAAAAGAATTCTTCTGTTTCATGACCGTAAAATGATTTTTTCCTTTATTATAAGGTTTTCAAATATGGAATGGAGTGTTTTTGATTTGTCTGTAGTAGTATAGGTTGTATAAAATGGTTTACATGTTCTAATGGTTTTCAGGCTTCAGCGAGCCTATTTTTAGTAATGGATTATCACCCTTTATAGTGCCTGATCATCTTCTGAGAAGCTTGCTAGAGCATTAACATGATAGAAATAATGTTTGTTTGCAGTTTGGAGTTTGTGCACTTGCTTCACTGCCCTGAGCCCAACAGCTCATCAACATGTTCTTTGCCAAGGCTCCTTCTCCTTTGGCACTGCTACTTAACTGAAGACAGTTAAAATGAACTAGGGTAACCTAAAAAGGTCACCTTTGCTGATCTGACTCATTTTGGTTGTTGTAGTTTCCACTGTAGTTTAAAAAAGCAGTTCTGGGAGAGGAAGCCCCTGGCAAAGATACAGTGACAAGCAGCTGGGAATCTTCAGGTTATTTAAAAAAACCAGAATAAATAAATCTAACACATGTTTTGAAAGTAGGTGAATGGCTTAGCAAAATAGGTTACCTCGTTTCAGGTAAGGAAGGTGATACTGATTCCTGAAGGAATCTGTGGGAGACAGCTGCTGGATAAAGCTCTTCATTCAATAGCAGTAGCATGTATATCTTTTAATGCTGGAGTTTCTTAGATCAATTGCCTTGTTAAGACTTTCTCTGTTGCTCTCAGCATCACCGTGTCAACATTCTGCACCAGTTTGGAAAAATAATTTCAGTTAATGGAAAAGCAAGCATTTCTTTATAGCGAACTAAATTTCTCTGTTGTAAACACTCAAAAGTGTGATTAGCAGTTATTTTAAACAAAAATGATGAGCGAAAGTATTCAGATGTATAGCAGTTCTGGGCAGACTGGTGACTGGATAGCATTATTAATTAACAAAACCCCAAACAACTATCATGTCATTATTCTTCTGGCATTAACATACACTGATTTTTGTATTAGATGCAATTATGACCATAAAGCCTTGACATTTTAATAATGATTTTTTTTTTCTAATAATTGCATCTGTATCCTTTCTTTGCAGATTTTCTCTGGCTTTGAACAGCCATGCTACTCTGTTGCCAAAAATCAAGTAAAGCGAATGTGCGCAGTTACTCTCCTCTTGAATTTGAAGAAGGCGGTAGCTCTGTATAGTGCCTGAAGGTAATTCTTTCTTTGCCTGAAGTTAAAAAGTTGGAGCCTCCTGATGTATGGCAGATGCTGTCATAAATATTGTTGATCTTAATAATGTTTCTCCTTTCTGTGTTTTGGTTAGGTTTAGTGTTATGGTATGGATGGGTAAATGCTTGATTAAAATTTCACTTTGTGTATGTGTTGGACACATTCTCTCTTAAATATCACTTTAGCTTGGGTAGTAATGTTCATATGAAAGCTAGGTACTATACAAGCCTTTTACTATGCTTAGATGGAAAAGAGGGAATGTATTAATAAAATAAGGAACTTTTAGCTTGTTCTTGGTGTTCAACAGTTTTTACCTATCTAATAACTTAGTTTATAGACTATATTCTTCTTTTTCTGATACAAAATGAAGCTGGTGCCACTGAGTACAGAAGAGTTCAGGTGTAAGGACAACAAAACTCTCTTCAGATCAAATTATTTGATGGGGTTCTGTTTCTGAAGCCTTGTTGTGAAAATGCATGTTTTAACTAGGACTATAACGAATGCTTGAAAAGTGTGAGGATAGCTGCTCTCTTGTAAGAAAACTCTTTCGACTTCTTGGAATGAATATTCTGATAAAACCTCTCCCCCCTACTCATATTAATGGCATGTTTGTTATTTTTCTCTGTGGTTTGTCAATTTTTCTATGTGTAGGCAAAGACATAAATGCAAATTTAGACGAATTTTCAAGTAGCATGATTAGCTGTGTAGACCCTGTATATGTGTCCTATTAATATTTCAAAGAAAGAGGGACAACTTATATTACTTGTGTAGTAATTTAATCCAGAAAGTCATTTTTACAGTGATACAAGAATATTGCTTAGTGGCTAAAACTTACAGCTTAACTTTTCATAATTCCTTCCACAAAAAATTCAGGTTATTAGTGGCTGAAGTGCTAGTTGTATTTCTGCAGCAGCTTTGGTAGTGTGGTGGAAATTACCCCTAAGCTTCCTAGCTCCTAAGGAGGAGAAGAGAAAAAGGCTCAGAATTATGGAGTACTTCAGTGGTAAAATCTCAAATTAAGTCTGTGTTTTATGAGGCAGGCTAATGTTTTTCATCTGTCACATACACTGGAAAAACACGTGCATAGAGTCACTCATCCATGTTCTCGTAGGGTGCAGGACTGAAAATGTGTGTTGACCTGCATGTTCTTGCTTGAATACTTCATATTTGCTATCAGTAACAAAGAAAGTAGCTACTGATTTAGCTAATGCTGATAACAGAAGAAAATACTTTTTAAAGCTATTACTTATTGTAGAGAAATACAAAAAGGAATTTTGCCTTTTTTCTTTTGTCTTTTTTTTTTTTTTTTGCCAATGATTTAATTTCTGAGTGAAAAAGTATGGACAGGGGTAGTAGTGAGCAGATAGACTTAGTGGCTGTAAGTTGAGGAATTAATAGATTGTGCTGCTGTTTGTAAAATCTGGAAAAGATGTCTGGAAATTACTATCTGGGGCTTTAAAAAGGTATGTCATAGTTGAGAAATGCCAGGTAATGATCTGGGATGATGGCTTCTGCAACTGGAAATCATATTTTTTTATCTTTTTCTAATTTAGTTTCTTTTATTCTTCTCAGTGTATATTCTCACATGTTCTCCTAACTGTCTGTATATGCAGAGACCTTGCCCCTGTTTCTGGCTAGAGGAACAACATCTCTGTCTTTGGTAATGAATAAAGAACTGTGGAATGTGAGCACTGATGTATTCACCCACTATATATCTGAAAGTGTGTTCTCAAAAACATGTCTTGTCTTTTTCATACTTCCTCTTAAACTAACACTTGAAATTTTTGTTTCAGTTTCTAAATGATTTTAGCAGTGGAAGTTACAAACTTCAGAGACCTAAAGAAATCATCATGAAGCTATATGTATTTTTGGTCAACACTGGAACTACCCTTACATTTGATACTGAACTTGCTGTACAAAAGTAAGAAAGTAAATTAATTGTGTATTGTTTAAATTAAAAAAGTGGGTATACTTGTTATATACTAAATATTTGACAGAAGAAGATTAGGTTTGTTTTTTTAGTATGTCAGTGTAGTTTTCTTCTAGGTTTTCCTGTATTTGAGTGAATTTTGGTGGTTGTTTTCTTCATTTTTTTTGTGATTAGCATTTTCAATGCCTTGCTAGGTGATTGTGTGTGCAATTCCATGAAAGAGTAGAGAAGCTTTCTGGGTCAGTGGCAGAGGCTGACCTGCTCCTTGTTGAGTCTGGTGTTGTGTTTGGTGCTTTTTGAAAAAACTGTCAGAATGACTTCTGATCTTTTGTGCTCTTTTATTGAATAGTATTTTTATTTGGGATTTCTCTATAAAAGGTTTATTTTTTTACTGTCTGGCATCATAGAGGAAGTTCTGCAGGTTATTCTTTCTCTTGTCAGTACACTCATCCTGAAGAAAATGTGTGCTCTGGAATGTTTTTAGATGGGATGCTAAAGAATTGGCGTGAAGGTTTTTGTCTCATGCTCTAGATGGGTAGAAGTGGATTCTGTCCTATGTTGTAAGGCTCTGTTTTACATGATTTTAAATGTAAAACATGAACTCCTGAGGGCCCAACTGCCTGAAGCGTGATCAGTGTTAGAGGATCATGCTTAAGTCCCAACAAGTTTACTGTTTGTATTTTTTTTCACTGCATACTAAAAGCATCTTGCAAATATATAGATGCTTTTAGAGAGGTTTTTATTGTAGCCTTTTTCATTGTTCTCATGTGCAAGACACCTTAGGGGTAGCAAGAGCCAAGCTCACCTGCTGTCTTCATATTCTATCAGTGATGAATTTGTTGCAAGTAATTGGGTATAAAAGATTTCTACCATGGATTTTGTTCTCAAATTCATTGTTTTCTCTCTCCTGAATTCCTATTTGTAATTTTCATGAGTGAAAAAGACTGCCTAGACTGTTTTTCTGTGCTCTTCTCTAAAGCCAGATGAAAGTCAGGGTATTACTGAGCATGAAATGGTGTTTCAGCCATTCTGTTTCTACTACGTCATTTACAGATGTGCCCACACCCCTATGAGCTGTCTGATACATTTAGACATTACATTTCTAAATCATGGTGAGTGAGGTGCAGCATCAAAGCTCCCATACCAGGCTCCTAATAATCTGTTATTTTTGCTCAGTTGGTTTCTTTTTTGGAAGAGCAACAACTGAAGCACACAAAATCAAAGACTCTTCAGTTGAACAGTTTAACTGCTTATTCTGTATATCTGTATATATAGACTTGCTCTTTCTAGTTGTAACTTTCTTGGGTTCTTCGCCTGTCTCTTTGTACATGGACAGGCCTGGTTATCTTCCTGAAGAGGTGATAGGTGAATGGTTGCTGTAACACAACTAGCAAGTACAAGCTTGTGCTTGTGAGAGGTTTGTAATGAATCACAGAATCACAGAATTTATGATGTCATGCTGAATCATGGTTGCTTTAAATAACAGATCTTTATGATCTTTTTCAAGTAACAGTAACACTGTTATATTTCCTGCTAGTCATATCAAAACTGTTGATGCTTATATTATTGAATTCGTACTCAGAAGCTTTTTTTATACCTTTGCACAGGTGTTAACCAAAGTGAGCTTTGTTAGCTGGGGTCAGTCACTGGATCAGATTAGTAAATTCTCGTTTACTTTGCTGTTTACAAGTGTCTTAATGACAAAGTCTAGAGCTGTCTAAAATAAGCAGTAATGTGAAGATGTCATCAGCTAGAATTGCATGTATAAGGCTGTGGAATTAAAACCAGGAATGGTCTACTGATATACTGTTTCTATGTTAAAGTCTGTGATGTTTATAATCATTTGTTGCATGTATATCGATTGTTAAATTTCCTGTTATTGTAAGTGCTTTACTGCATTTCATGTGCAGTAAATCAGCCAGAGTTTATTAGGTGAAATTGTGCTGATGTTACGCATAACAAAGTGTTAATAGTCTTCTAGGGCTTTAGCAAGTCAGCTGTTTGGTCGTAAAGTATAAATTCAACGAACACAATATGACTTCTGCAGTTGTTATCCTAAATGCTTGGTGTGACTTAATCCAGAATTTCAGCATGGTTACAGATCTTGGAAAAAACATTGCTGGTGACTTACCAGCAATGCAGAGGCTGTTTTCTTTTAGCTGAAAGCTTATTAGCTGGATATCCAGAATGCAACACATTACAGCATTTTAGAAATATGTCATTGTGCAGAATGTGGGAATGTTTCTTTTAAAAATGTTCTACTCTGACACAGACAAGTCACCTGTATCTCTTACAGAAATACCTAAAATTAGAGAGAAAAATAATCTGATAGCATCATCTTCTCTTCCCATTTTTCTTTTTTTAGTGTGGCTGATCTGAAACATGCAATTCAAACAAAGTACAAGATTGCCATTCAGCACCAAGTACTGGTTGTCAATGGAGGAGAGTGTATGGCACCAGACAGAAGAGTGTGTAGTTACAGTGCTGGAACAGTAAGTACATGCTGCATTCTTAGCCTAAACTGTCATTTATAGGGGAAGAAAAAGATTCATTACTAAGGGATTTTTAAGTATTTTTCTGCAGTGTGTTGTTTGGTGGATTTCTTTGATTTGAGAAACAGTGTTTATATATTCAGCTTATAAATGTAGATTTTAACTTGTTCTCAAGACACATTACCCACATGAGGAAATAATTGATGATTCAACCGTGAGTTGCCTTTACTCAGCATTTGGTTTCCTTTCCTTCTTGAGTGTAGGACACCAACCCAATTTTTTTATTCAACAAAGAAATGATCTTGTGTGAACGTCCACCAGCTATCCCCAAAACCACGTTTTCAGCAGAGAATGAGATGGAATTGAAAGTAGAAGAATCTCTTATGATGCCTGCAGTGTTTCATACAGTAGCATCACGAACACAGCTTGCTGTGGTAAGTAGATTGTTACTATATTTGCACACCAAAGGAAAATATGTCAGAGGAAAAGCTTGATGTAAAATATGAAATAGTTTCTTCAAAAGGCTGTAAGAATGGTGTATTAGTGGTGATGTATTCTTCAGAGGCTTTGTCTCAGGAGTTTCAAGGTAAATTTTGAAATGTGCTTGCTTCTTCAACATGTGTTACATTTTCTTATTTCATTTTACCTCTGTCTTGCAAGTTCTTTTACTCAGAGTTCAGATTGAAATGCAGGAGATGCAGGGTTCTTCTTCTAATTGATGTTTATTGTTTCTTATCTGTAGTGCAGCTGCACGGGATGTGCCTCTTAGTTAACAAGGTGGAAAATGGCCCCAAGTTCTAACTTCCAAGGCCATTTAAAGTCCAAACTATCTAATTTTGGAGTGCCAACTAATTTATTTTTTTACTTATAACCCAGTAACTATTCATTTATGATCCACACTGCGGGTTTTTTGAACCAATATCAGAGCAATACCTGAACACCCAGATTTGTGTAGAAGAAGGAGGAAAGAAGAACAAACCCACACAAAATCCTCCATCTTGTTACTAAATCCCATAAACCTAATTTTTCTACATCTCCACATATTCCACCCAGTGACATAGCAAATTTCTTTTTAATCACACAGCAATAATCTCAGTGCTACCACGTAATTTGGGAAGTTTTTCCCAAGGCCTAAGGTTAAATGCAGTGTGCTTTTGAGGATCATTGCCTGTTAGCACTGAAAGACTGAAATTCTCTGAACCCAGGATTCCAACAAGCATGTTCAGAGCTTCTTTCAAAACTGTAGTGTAAGACACCTTTTGGATGTGTACTTTTGCAGCATTTGCAAAACAAAAGCGATCGGGTTGCTTTGGACCATGCTTCAGTGCACTGCCTTATTTTCAGTGTCCTCAGTCTGCCTCAACCTGAAATGAGAAAAGTAACATTGGAAATGTTGTTAACTCAAGTAGAAAATTAACAGTATAATTTTTAAAAGCACTGTACCAAGCTTCTGTTTCATGATAAATGTCTAAACAACTGGTGAGGGATTAATAAAACTAAACTTTTTCCTAAAATTAGGGTTGCCTATTACTGAATACTGCCTTTTACTTGCATATTGCATATATTTACTTGCAAACTGGTCAGAATTCCAATTTGATTATATCTGTGTTGTTTAGATAGGGAAAACTCGCTCCCTGCAACATGGTCAGTAAGACACCAAGTATGCATGCAGTAAAAACCAGATGCATATTCAAGACACTGACAGAATGCCTTCAGTAGCTGGACTGATTGTGTTTGTTTGTTAAAAACTGACCTAATTTTTTTTTCAAATTTTACATTTAAATTGATTAACTATTTTTCATATCTCTAAAGATTATTTAAGCTTCCGTTGGCTGGCAGGAGAATACTTACGTGGAGCACTTCACACAAAATGAATAGTGATACATGTTTTGTCTGGTAATAAAATTTCTTAGTTTCTGTGACAACTTTAATGCAGTCCAGAAGAACATTTAGCATTTGAAGTGGCTGGGGTTTAATACTGTATAGCAGAATTCAGAGAAAAGTGTTAAAAGTGTTGCATGTAGAACAGGGATTTTGGTTTTTGGTTTCTTTCTTGGCATTCTGGCCTGTCAGAAGGGAAGAAGTTCTCCTGAATAATATGACCTTGACATACTGTCTGATTTAAGGCAAGGATTGAGTCCAGTAGACTCTTTCTCTCTCCCCCACCTGTTGACAGTTACAGCTGACTTTGTAAATAGGACCTTGAGTTATTAGGTATCTGTGAGTCATATGACTGTCATGTAGAGAGGAGTGGATATCAATGTGAATTCAGCTAAGGAGTAGGAGGTTTTCAGTTGTGCTCTGTGAAGAGTGTGAGGGTTCTGATTTTACCAGCTGAAATGGAAAGTGCTTTAAAACCATTTTTTGTGAAGTATTAAGAGGAGGTAATAAAAGAAAGCAAGACTGATAGCTTCTAAGTACTTAACATTGATTTGATATGAAGGGAGACTAGTAATTGCTGCGCTCTTTGTGTTTTGTTGAGGGTTATGGAAGGGAAAGGTGATGATACTCAGTCTCAGGTTTCTCACCGTTGTTTTGTCTGGTTTCTCTATTACATGCCCTGTTTTCTGGTCTTAGATTCTTAATTTGGCTTTCAGTTTGGTAAAATTACTATACGATGATGGAACTTATTTAATCCCTCTGGAGTAAGCTTTTTTTATTCCAGGGGTTTTATAAAAAATACTCCTATTTAGACTTGAAAAGAATTGTTGGTACTGGCTAATCTTCACCCTTTGGTTCTGAAGATTGTATTAATATGCAGAGCATGCAAGTTTATTGCAGTGTTTATGCTTTTAAGTATGTTATTTCGATCTTTACTGGCTCATTCTGGTGGCGAGTCTGTAAACTATTAATACTAAGCTACAGACTGGAAAGTTTATATAGGGAGAGTGATCTTGAGTTGATTTGCAAGAAGAAAATAAATCTTTCCATACTTAATGTCACCTATTAGTATTATTGCAGGATTGGGGGAGGTGGGGAGTAGGAATTGTCTTTAAACATGGATCCAAGTAAAATGGAGGTTTTATTTTAGCCTGCAGATTATTTTCAGGAAGATTATCATTTGTTCCCCACTTTTGACAGTTCTTCCCTGCTTGTAAAATGGCTATAGTGATAGTATTTGTTTTCTTGTGAAGAACTTGGAAATTTATTAAAGATTAAATAGGTAATAATATTCTTAAATGTGATTCACCTTTACATCCACAGTTAATTTTGTCCAAGATTTTAAATGTTCTAAAGCTATAGGCTCTAGAACTGTTAGGCTGTGAAAATGAATTGAGTACTTCTCTGGGATGTTGGGACTGACAAATCTGTCATATGTGATGAAAGATTAGTAAATAGTCTGTTGTGGTTTTTAGATGTACCAAGGTGTGAAAACTATATAAAGAAGTATGGCAGTATTGTACTGAAGTAGTTTTTTGTGATGCCTGCTTGAAGCATATTGAGCAGTAATTCAGAAGAAACTGAGGGAGGACTGGGGATGTGGTTAAAGCATGAATTGTCTCCAAGGTTCACCATAAGCCTCTTGCCTGGGAGGAAGAAGGAACATGGGATATTAATCCTTTTCAAAACTGATTAAGATCTGGAGAGAGCTAGAAAGGCTCTGAACCTCTGTAGTTGTGTGACTGATGCATCCAAGGCCACACAGAGTACTGTATGGGAAAGTTCCTGCAAAATAGGCATTAAAAATCCAAGCTTTGTCTTTTTATTAATTCTAGAGAAATGGTAACCTGCTTTATCAGAAAAGCAGAATGGCAGTACTTGATGATGGAGAGGTTTTTGCCTGTTGTAATTATTTAGAACATTTTAATTAATTAAATTTGATTACTTAATATTTACTACTAATACAGGTGCTTATACATGATGATAATGTTGGGTAGTAGGAAAATAAAGGTTGCATTCTAAATTACTGCTCATGAAAAAGTCTTACCTATTCTTGTCAACAACAAGAAGTAGTGATGTGTGACTATGTGAAAAAAGGGAGAATATTTGGTAGCTACTGGTTTCTGTTAAAGCTCATGTCTGCTCTGCCCAGAGGCTATAGGGTATGATCTTTAGAATCAGACTTGATAAGAAATTGTAAACATACAGTGATACATGGCCTCTAATTTTTTTCCCTTACAATAAAAGTAGTTCTGGAGTCTCCTTTAACAAGTACTTTTATGAATCCGTGCCATTATGGCCTCTCCATCATTTTTGCTCCGTCTAAACTTGATCATTATTGACTTAAACTATGCTTTTGTTTTTTGCTTTTTTTTCCCCATAATCTGTTGTTACTGCTTGGGTATAACTAGAAGTCATATTTTAGTTCATAGTGGAGGTCGTGGCATTCTTACGGCCTGTTGCATATATATTTGTAGGATATAAGTATATGTAAAAGCAGCCATTTTCCCCCCAGCTAATACTAATTTCTTTGACTTAAATGTAACCTTTTTTTAGATTTCATAACTCCTAATCAGAATTGATTCATGTGGGGAACTTAACTTGTGTTTGGTTTTTCATGGTACTGTGTTTGTCATATCAAGATACATCCATTTTCTGTTTCTTTTTAGTCTTGTGATTTTAACATATATTACAGATTTTCTTAAGTTCCTGTTCACTACCCATGATCTCATTATGTAGAATTCACAGTATAAAGATTAGGTAGCTTTAAAGAAGCTACATCTGTTCCCTTAACTCGTTCCTTTACCATCTAAACTGAAATTCTTGCCACAGGTTTTGTCATTTGCAGTATGATGTCTATGTTTATGTTTTTTAAACAGCTACGTTAAATCATCTTTCTAAGCCTGTTTTCATTCTGTGTCTTGGCATTCTGGTTTCCCCTGGGCTAAAAACCTTTGAGGTGTCTCTGCCTGAAGGGTTCCAGGTTGCCTTTTTACAGCTAGCGTGGTCTCCCGCCTTTCTTGCAGCTTAGCACTTCTGGCCTTGAGCTGCAGTATGTGGACAGTGAGGTGCACACAGTGTTTGCAAAAAGTTACATGCACACCAGCTGAGAAGACAAGCTGTTCTCTACACAGTATGTTGTGCAATAAGCTGTGTTGTGTCAATCTTGTCTAATCTTAAAATGATTTCTGGTAGTTTAGCCTTTAGGAAAGGATTATTTATTATTCTTTTTTTAGTGATCTAACTGAAGTTCCCATGTCATTTTTCCTAGAATGTTATTGAAAACTTGGATTTTTGTTAGTGGGTATGTTTCACATTTCATGCGATGCCGCTGCTGTCATGATCAAACTGTTGGTTCCTGTCAGTTCTTCTTTGAGAAGTGGAAATGAGGATGAGAAACTGTGCGGTCATTTAATTTGGTTGTGTAAAACCACAGCTGTAATCATAGTACATAGTCATAGATCATTCTTGGTTTAGTTTCAAACACTTCAAATATTTAAGCCAAGAAGTATAGTCATGCTTCCCGAAAGCTGTGGACCTACTATTTAGAGAAGTGCTCTTTTCTACTAGAAAATTGCTTTGAGACTCTCTGGAAAGAATTACTTTAAAATATTAATATTCTTCAAGGTGTGTAGTGTTTGAAGCAATTGTGTTGCCAAATTAATTTTGGCTGAATTATTTGTCTAATAGTCAGACACACTTCTGGCTCCTCTGAAGAAGTCCAAATTTCTCTGTAACTTAGATTAGTGATTAGTCTCAATCTTTTAAAGTAATTGAGCAGGATGGGGTAAAATGGAGTAGGTTTTAGTGTATCCTAAGGTATAATGAAAGATTTACTCTAACGTAGGTCTTTCTAAATGCTACTCTAACATTTTCTTTGCCCTTTGTAACCGAACTTTAGATCAAGCTTTTAAAAACTTGATCTGACAGAAAAGAGTTGGGTGATTTGGAATCAAGCTAGTGGAAGTTAACACTTACCTTGTACCATGGTTTGACTCCCTGACTGTGGTGGTTTATGTCACTTCTCAGTACGTTTAGTGATGGTAAATTCTGTCACTTGACTTCTCCAAACCTACTTATAATATCAGAGAGAAATAGTGAAAGTAATACTGAAGAAAGTTATTAAGCTGTGACTTCAAAATAGCTTTTTCTGTATTATGCTGGTGAAATAAGTATGTTCTAAGTAGGAAATAAGTCACGAACTGTGTGGACAAATATCCAAAGGATGCAGTCACCAAAAATGACCATTATTAAAGGAGAATGGAATAATCAGCTGTCTACTGAAAGAAGACTAATTGCCATGAAATATCAGTCTCCCTTACTGTGTAGTTAACTGCTCCAATTACAAGTTTTAAAAACTGAAATCTTGAAGTGTATCTTAATCTAGAAGCTTCACTGATGTTTTAGCTGTGTATGCATTAGAGATAATGGTCTTGGTTACTAATTTTGGTAAATAAGGTAGCAGTTCCTTGTTGTGAAAGTGTTTATCTGCTGTTACAGTGTATGAGTTTGTGGAATTGTACTTTCAAGGATCATTTTTATTGGTCTGAGGTTGATTTTTATGGTGATTGAAACCTGTAAGGGAGTCCCTTTTACAGAGTTTCAGACACGTGGCAATAGAGGACTTTGATGACTTATTTCCTTCTGCCACAGGGTTTTAGAGAATGGAAAGAACCCTGCATTTCCTGAGAACTTTTGTTCTTTAGAGGTAAGTCCGAAGACCACTTAAGACAAACAGACCTTTGTCAGATTTTGCTCATTTAGATGAGCAGAATTATGACAGTAGGATGCAAAGTCTTGAAATTGATCCTAAGCACTTCACCAGTTAATTTCTGTGTTAGATAAAACATACTTTGTTGCTTCTACTGATTCTCGGTTGAAACCTAGAAAACAGAAGTAATTATAGTCAGAAGAATTGCCTGAATTTAAGTTGTGATTCTCAAAGGAAATAATTCAGCTGAGCACACTGTTACAAAGCCCAACCAAAGACTAAACGCATTCTGGTGGCCCTGTGGATTTCTTGAAAAATTGGGTAGGGAAGATGTCTTTATTTACTCTTCATCGTAACAGCAAGTGGGGATTAGTCTGGGTCTCGGTACTCTTGTCCTGGTAATAGTGCTCTTTCAGGTCCTCATTCCAGCAGTGCGGTGAAGTGGTTGGGGTTCCAGATATGCTGCTGGAGCCCAGTAGGATGAATGTAACCCTACAAGGCAACTGAAGTTAACTTTTGTGCTCTGTGAAGCATTGGGTGTCTGCCAGTAAGACTTGAGTGTGTCTGTGAACAGTCAGTGACAAAAGCAAGCCTGTTGTTAGGCAGGCTTCATTTTCTGTGCTGGAGCTGGCAACCTTACTGAGAAGCGTTAAAACATACGTTGGAGCGCAGGCCTTTACTTCTGTGCCTGACATAATTCGGTTTTTAGACTTTATTCATTTAGCAGAGAGCTGCTTAATTCTTTCCTGCATAGAGCCATACAGTTATATAAAATTTATAGGTCTAGATCCTTCTAAAGTAGCCTGAGATCTCTCACAAAAATGTTGTCTATGGAGGTAGACAGCCGGTAGGAAGAACAAACCACATCACCTGAAGCTTTATTTCAGAAGTGATGGGAAGATAAAAAGGTGCATTTGTGTAGCTTTTAATTTCATAACTTTAAAGAAAAAAGTTTAAGTTACACAGATACTCCAAAGGAAGCAAAACAACTTTTCCACTTTGTTTTCTTGCTGCATGCTTTCACATTTTGAAAGCAGGGTTGACTAAAACAAAACAAATAAAATATTGGTTTAACATAGTGTTCTTGTTGTATGCTCTGGTATCTGCTTAGTCTAAGACTGAAACAGTTCTGGCATGTGGACAAATAGTTACTCCATGTGGTTTGACCTTCATTAAAACCATCTGTTCGGAACCTCCTGAATTCGGCGTAATATTCTTCACTATTTGAATGTAATGAGCTTATTTCATGATATGGCTTAAGAAACCAGCATCAAAAGCAGTACTTTGTTTCTGTGGATTCTAATTGCATTCAGGTTCATCCATGCAGACAGAATTCTCCAGTTTGCCTCCCACCAACTAGAGAGAATTTCCTTGGCACGTGTAAAAATAACTTTGAGAGGATGATAATATGGGATGGTGTTGTAGTACCTTGCATATGTGCCCTGAAATGTGTCTGTCTATTTGTACAATGTGATTTGCAGTCTATTAGCATACGGGTAACTTTGAAAACATGTTACCTGAAAAATACTACGCTATTGAATTTTGATCTCAGAGTTAGCTCAGAAAAATATCTTTTGTCTCTGAGAGACATAATATGTCTCAATGCTTACGATTGAGATGACTTATGAGCAATATTTATGATGGCTTTCATAAGGGGATTTTTATTTTAATGTCCACATCTCCTCTGTATACCTTAAGAAGCTGCAGCTCATCTGACAATGAATACCTGGTTGAATACTTAGATGGTGTTGGGATATTTTTATATAATAGTTCCTTTGGGCATGTATCTGTTTATATGAGAAATTCTGATGCTTATTAGAATGTCCTTCTGTTACAAGGTTTCCAAAAAATTAACAAATATTAATTTGCTGCTCTGGGAAATACTGTTGTTTGCTCATGCTTTTCTAGGAGGCAGACTGCTGGGACAGGCTCTCCTGGTTTGGTTAAATTTGAGTAAATTGCCACAGGTTAGACTCTTAGATACAGAGTGTCAGTGCTGGTTATCAGCTGTGTAACAAGCCATCTCAATTGTGAGGATTTTTTTTTTCTACTTGTGACTTCTGTTCTGTGTTGGAAAGTGTTTTGCTGGGGAAACAAGCTTGTTAAAGCTAAAATGTTAACTTGGCAACACAGGAGTATCAAACATGACGTGTAATAAAGCTTCATAGGGCAGCTCGAACTTGTAACTTTTGGCTTGTATTGTGAACACAATAAATAGATCTAGCTGAAAAAGCAAACATTGCCCACTAGTTAAGAGTATGTCTCAGGGCGGAAAGTTTGGTCATATGAAGCCTAGTACATACTTCAACATGTCAAACATTTGAGCTGTGCTGTGCTAAGTGAGTTTGTCCAAAGGAAAAATAGAACTGACAAAAACCTCTGCTCAGGGCTTTTAAAGAAACATCTGAGTCCAGTCTTTACTTTGCCTGGTTGATACTCATTTGGAGGAACTGCATAAAAGGATTTTATGATTAGTTTTGATTTTGTAGGTGACTTTGGCTGTTTTAAACTGTTTGAAACTAACGTGTGTTTTTGTATATGCTCTCAGTTCTGGAACTATGGCTGGTAGTGGTTTGGAGTGGTATGGCTCCTCATTTGGAGGAAGGTTGACTTTGAGAAGAGAATAATTTTTGTGAGTTGAAAGTAAAATGTTTGTGGATATTTCCAGGATGTGTGTTATAATGCAACAGAGACATTCGTTTACCTTTTCAGCTTCATACTTTTGGTGTACTTTTTTAGTATATCCTAGAATAAAACAGTCTGTCCTTTTGGTTCTTAATATGATTACTGCGGAAGCAGTAATTCTGCTTTTTTTATATGCTGTGCAATTTGCCTTTGAATAACTTGTATATGAAGTGAATTTAAGAAAGGAAAAAATTGTTCAAGTTGTCAATATTGCATTAGTCAGTTTATGTACATTTAAATTGTATAGCCAAACTCGGGATAGTCTGGAGAAGCTCACTTGCAGATTTCAGCATTGTCTGGATACAATTCCAGTTGTGTTATTGGTTGATTTTTGATTTAGGAAGTGAGAGTTCCTGCAGCAATTAAAATAACCATTCTTTTCAAACTGGAAATCGTCATTCTCACATACACAGGGAGCTGCCAAAGTTCAGAAAACAAGAAGACGAGTAACATCTTTACTACAAAGTGATAGGAATTTGTAATAGCAACTTTGGATTTCGTTGGAGTTGCATATATAAGTATTTTGTATATTCACAGTTTATCTGCTGATAGCTTAGTTATCAGTGATTTGAAGGACAGTAGAATTTTGTCAAGCTGCTTGAAACAAGGCTTGGACTTCTGAAACAGGGAGGATGTTCTTTCAGGTTTTGTCAATATGAATTCTGAAATGTTTGTTTAAAATGCTGTGCAGTTTTGTGGTTTATTTCAGAAGGTAAGTATCGTTGGTCCCTAAATTTTTTTGAGTGTGCATCTGTGCTGCTAACCATGTGTTCAGCAGCAAATGAATTCTGAAATACACAGGTGTGTTAGGTCTTTAACACTGCTTTCTCACTCTGTTTTGTATAACTTGTTTTCCCATGCATGGTTTTCTCACATGTATGATAGCACAGGAAAGTTGTGTTCAGTCCTGGTTTAAAAGTATGCTCAACCTGCAAAAAGTGAAAAGACTTTTTTCTTGTAGGTTAGGTAGATACTAAAACCTGAAGTACGGATATGCTTAGGAAGATATTTTCCATGGAGTGTGTTATTGGTAAAGTTTTGAGCTGAAGGATTTATTGCATGACTTTTGTTATTACTTTTTGATGTTTTTGTTGGTCCTTTGAGGGGAACAGCCTTTTACTTAAATTGCTAAACTTAAAATAGTTGCTCTTCCTAGTAGTTAAAACTTTGGAATTTATAATAATGGGCATTGCTGTTAATACACTTTTAGTAAGATACGGTAAGTACCATATGTAGGTCTCTGTTTTAACTTTGCCAAGTACGGTGGTAAATTCTCACCCTCTTATGGCAGAAAAATGCCTCTGTGTCATCCAGTACTTCAACAGAAAAACTTCCACATTGGTTTGCAGATGCTGAGTTTCAGGGTATGTTTTAGAGTTTTGTGGACACTGTACTGCTGCTCATCATGTTGCATCTGGTATATTAATCAATAAAAGACTTAAATGATTTGCCCTGCTGTTTCCTCATGCATCTCTTCTTGCATCTGATCCACCTGCGCTTTTGCTGACTGATCGTGCAGTTCATTGTCTTGTTCTGAGCTTCTGCTTGGCTCATCAAAACCGTTCTCCTTATTGGACCTTGGTTACCAGTTTTTTCTATCATATTATTAGTACGAGGGTTGTTATTCTTGTATGTGTGCCCTGAGTATTTTATGTTAGCAGCATTTAATTAATTTTACAAGGTGGTTTCGAAGCTACAATTTTCACCTCTGTTTTGGAGATATTTCTCAATAAATAGTACTTGCTTTTTTGTCATCTAATTAACTTCCTTTATTCTTGAATTTAAAATAAGTTTGGTGGTTTTTTTTAAGTTTTAAGGTGTACAACTTTTGAGCTATCTAAATTTCATACTTTTTAAATTAAAATCTTCAATAAAGTTACAACAATAACTGTTGATTGTTTTTTCAGGAAATGTATGAGGTTGCAAAGAATCTTTGCTCCTTTTGTGAAGGTTTTGTACATGATGAACATCTTCAGCATCAAGGCTGGTCTGCCATAATGGCCAACTTGGAAGATTGTACATACTCTTACCAAAAGCTGCTTTTCAAGTTCGAAAATGTGTATTCAAGCTATTTGCAGTCCATAGATGATATCAAATTGAAACTTACACAGTAAGTTTACCATTAAATTCATTCTTGATCTCCAAATTCGCTCTATTTTAAACTTAGTTTTTAAAGTGTTTTATGTCTGGTGCTTATTCTGATTAAACAAGCATGTATTTGTTTGATTATGTGTCATGGAGAACGTTCTTTTTGTTCTGTGCCAGTTACTTTTTTAACTGACATTTTTCCTTGCATTTATCAGCACAAAGAAACCTGTATTGAATTATGTGGAAGATAAACCCGTTAATGAACAGCTGCTTAAGAGCTGGAGTCATTCCNGCTGAGTTTCAGGGTATGTTTTAGAGTTTTGTGGACACTGTACTGCTGCTCATCATGTTGCATCTGGTATATTAATCAATAAAAGACTTAAATGATTTGCCCTGCTGTTTCCTCATGCGTCTCTTCTTACGTCTGATCCACCTGCGCTTTTGCTGACTGATCGTGCAGTTCATTGTCTTGTCTGCTTGGCTCATCAAAACTGTTCTCCTTATTGGACCTTGGTTACCAGTTTTTTCTATCATATTATTAGTACGAGGGTTGTTATTCTTGTATGTGTGCCCTGAGTATTTTATGTTAGCAGCATTTAATTAATTTTACAAGGTGGTTTCGAAGCTACAATTTTCACCTCTGTTTTGGAGATATTTCTCAATAAATAGTACTTGATTTTTTGTCATCTAATTAACTTCCTTTATTCTTGAATTTAAAATAAGTTTGGTGGTTTTTTTTAAGTTTTAAGGTGTACAACTTTTGAGCTATCTAAATTTCATACTTTTTAAATTAAAATCTTCAATAAAGTTACAACAATAACTGTTGATTGTTTTTTCAGGAAATGTATGAGGTTGCCAAGAAGCTTTGCTCCTTTTGTGAAGGTCTTGTACATGATGAACATCTTCAGCATCAAGGCTGGGCTGCCATAATGGCCAACTTGGAAGATTGTACATACTCTTACCAAAAGCTGCTTTTCAAGTTCGAAAATGTGTATTCAAGCTATTTGCAGTCCATAGATGATATCAAATTGAAACTTACACAGTAAGTTTACCATTAAATTCATTCTTGATCTCCAAATTCGCTCTATTTTAAACTTAGTTTTTAAAGTGTTTTATGTCTGGTGCTTATTCTGATTAAACAAGCATGTATTTGTTTGATTATGTGTCATGGAGAACGTTCTTTTTGTTCTGTGCCAGTTACTTTTTTAACTGACATTTTTCCTTGCATTTATCAGCACAAAGAAACCTGTATTGAATTATGTGGAAGATAAACCCGTTAATGAACAGCTGCTTAAGAGCTGGAGTCATTCCAAATGTGCACTACAAAGAATGAGATAATAAATTTAGACATTAGAGTTTTTAAATATTTATTTACACTTTTGAATTAATTGATTTCTAATAACTTGAACCGATATTAAGAATTACAATCTGTGTTGAAAAGATGAAGTCATAACACAAACTTTTGAGTGAATTTGTATTCCTTTGAATGGGATGGGGGCATGTATGTAGATATATATATATTGTGTGTGTATGTGTGTGTCTGTACTTGTGTCCTGCAAACTCTGGATGTTACTTCAAAGAAAATCTTTTACATCTTTGCACTATGGTATTATGTGTTTCTGTGAGTGCTTTGCTTAACAGAATGTACATGGATACCGATACTTAAAAAAATAAACCATAAAGATGTTTTATCTTTAAAAAAAAAAGTTGAGCTTCATAGCTTTTACCAAATAGAAACTATTCAAACTCTGCAAAAGTAGTCAGACAGAGAACACTCAAAGCTTTGGTAATAAGCATTGATATCCATGTGGATAGGAAACATAAGTCCCAGTTGTGCGTTTAAGCAAAGTAGTAAGTGGGTGTGTCTCAGTTTATCAAACTGTCTTTTTTTTCATTGCAATATAACTTATACCTTTATTTTAAGTAATAACTTTTCATTGCAATATAACCATAAGCTTGGGAATTTAGAAGATGTCATACTCAGCAGTGGAAGAGAGCAAAAACTCTGATTTCTTTAGCTGTCTTTCCATGATGTTGATACTCAGCACAGTAGTTTTAAAGAGTAGTTGCAAAATAACTTTGAAATCTGCTTCATTTCTAAGATGAATAGCAGCTCATATTGTGGGTGATTTTTAGCTAAGATTTCGTGTTATGATGGCTTCTAGATACTAATGTTTTTTTCTTTTCACTTTTTAAAAAAAGCTTGGGTTCTGCTGTTTCTATCATGGCCAAGATACCACTGCTGGAGTGCCTAACAAGACATAGTTACAGAGAGTGTTTAGGAAGACTGGATTCTTCACCTGAACATGAAGGAGCAGAAAGTGAAGAAACTGAGGATGGGAAATCTGCTGAATTGGTGCTTTATCCTAATGTATCTAAAGTGAACAGTAAATCAATGTTAGCGTCATTTTGCAAGTCAGTTGAACATTCGGCTTTGGAAGGCACAGATCCTGAAAATGTAAAAGATGATAAGGAATCTGGTCAAAATGCTACTGTCCAGGACAATGAAATGTCAGTAGAATTGAAAGATGATGATCAGCCTTCCTTCAATGTGTCTTTGTTGGACTGGATAAATGTTCAAGATAGACCTAATGATGTTGAATCCCTGGTCAGAAAATGTTTTGATTCTATGAGCAGGGTAAGTTAATAATTTTTTAAAAATCAAATTACATTCCATGGAATGCTGCTGCTTTTTTCCGGATGCAGGTGCTTTTGAAGTGACTGACTCAGCTCTTTTGCAGCTTGTTTCTCAGATAACTTTCTTAATGAAGGCCAAAGCAGAGACCGGGGAGGGATAAGTGTGGGGAAAGTGTTTTATGAGTTGGAGTGTTAAGAATTTGATCTTTAGGAAGATACATAATATTACAATGAATGCTTGTTATCTTGCTTATTTCTTGGCTAGCCATTTCTTTTGGAAAGCCAAAAACTTCTTGTAGTGTATAAGCAAAGTGGTACTACTATTATTTTTTTGCCTTTTTCATAGAAACTACATTTATAATAAAAGTGAAGATTTTCCTGGACCAAAATTAATGTGCTTTGAGTTAAAAATATTAAAATACAGAACAAATTCATATGGTTAATTGGGATAAATTTATATTCTATATCTCTGCATTTTTTATTAGCTGATACTCTTAGCTGGTGCTCAGAAAGGCTCAATCAGTCTGTTTGTATTTCTGCTGGAAGAATACAACAGTGCTCACTTCTTTACTTTCAAAATTATTATTTTAGTCAGTGAGCATTAAAACCTTTTAAAATTCTTTTGCCTATAGTTTTCCTTCTATATTTGCTTTCCCTGTAGCTGCTATTTCTTATATTGTCTAGCCTTGTTTTCATATGTATAATGTACTATTACAACGCAACATAGGTTGAACAAAGGAAACAATTTATATTGTCTTTGACACATTATTTCCTCTCTAAGGTAGGACTGGAAGACTGAATCAGTGATTTCTAAAACCCACCTGTTGCAGGGAACATCATGGTGTGGCTGGTTCTGTACATTGATATTTCGATTGTGTCTTAAAAGTAGTTGGAGAATTTAGCTTAATATTAGGGGCTATGTGAGATTTTAGTAGTGCAGAAAAGGCTAAGGAAAGGATTGGACATGACAAGTTTTTCTTTTCTTTAGCGAAAACAATAATTGATTTTGTGTGTAAAAGACTTCCTATTTGCTGAAGTCTGAGACAGTCCTCTGTCCTGTTTGTTCAGTAACACTATAAGGTACTTCCTTCTATTTTAAAACAAGAGTAACAGAACCCACTAGGTGGGTTGTGAGACAGTAAATTCAAATTCTACATAATATTAACAGAACACAAATGTAGTGTGTTTTAAAAATCAGTATATGAAGAGATGGACATTAAACAATTGCTTCCAAATAAATTATAGTGATCCAAAAGACACAGAAATGCAAAGAATACTTTGGTTAAGTACATACTCTACCTTTTTTGATCAGCTTGTAGTCTTATCTGACACATATCACGTGTTTTAGAGGTGTCGTCTTGTATTTGTCTTTTTCGTCCTTGTCTTATCTTAGATTAGGCAAAAATTTTTGACTGTTGTAATTGCTTTGTAACTTTAGTCAAATTTTATGGTGAAAAATTGTGATTGAACCTGCAAAAAATGAAGTTTCTTTTTGTGTTCTTGGTGTAAGCAGAATTGGCAGGTGGGGAAAGTGCTTTAGTGAGAGTATTCTGGCCACCACCAGAGTAGTTGTTATTTATCAGTCCTGGTCCATTTTGGTTCACAAAAAACCCCCAAAGCTTTGAAGTAAAGCGTTCCTGATTCTCCTTAGGAAAACATTAATTTACTCTGTTTTGATAGCAGCACAGACAAAGGATTACATCTTTGCTTACCATTGATTTAGAATTAGTTGAAAACAGAAGTGACCTGCAGCTGAAAAGGAAAAGAAAATCCTAAGTAAATACCTTGCAATTTGAGGTGACACCTTAGTATAAAAAATGTTAGAATAATAGAATAAAATGGCACTAGCTTTTTAAAATGGTTTTGCCTGCATTCTCCCTATGCCCTTTCCTTCTTGGAAATATGAACCATGCAAATGGTTTGTGATTGCAGTTCTTATTTGAAAAACTGAGTTCAGGTAAGATTTTCCTGAAAGCTTAAAGCACCACAGTAAGAGCATTATACGTTTGTTGCTGGTAGTCTTGACATAACTGGTGTGTTGCAGAGTGCTGCTAAGTTTCTGATGGTTCTAGCCTCTAGCCTCTACAGAATGACACTTCTAATTACAGAAACCTAGGCTGCAGTAAAAGCACTGGGTAAGTAGGAGCTAACCAGATGTTTTTGTTAAGTGCTGTTGAAGCCACTTACATAAGAGGCTAGAAAAGGAAGATACTTTTAAAAGATGAAGAGAGCAATATTATCTACCAGTGAAAGTAGAGCTGGATCCTACAGATGCAATTAGGTTAAAGACAGGATGAAAAGAGTGGATGGAGGAAAAAGGTTAGAAAAGAATGAGAGGAATAGCCATTCTTTGTAAAAAGACATAAAGCACCATTAGTTTAAGAAGGTAAAAAGAGAAAAAAACCACCATATTGTTCTTCAGTATTTTGTTTGATACGAAGCTCTTCTGGATGCTGCAGTGGACTAATTCAGGATGTCATGGGGAGTAATCCTGAATAGGGTGGCAGTGAAGAGGATCCTGTAAAATCAATCTGGTTAAATACTTCTGTTACTGTTTCTTGAAGATGGACAAGTGACTTGAGAAAAGACCAAGATTCATAAGACATCACATACTAAAAATTAGCCTTTGTTTCAGAGAATTTGGATGCATTTTGTCACATTTATAACAGCACTAATTGTTTATTCTAAGGAGTTCTGGGCTAATTACTAGTTTTTCATACTTTCCCATTAAGCTTTTGGTTGGTTGGTTTGTTTTTTTCTTTTTTTTGTTTGAAGTAACTGGAAGACCTATTCTTTATAGTTGCTCCTTAATTTGTGATGTTTCTCCTCCCCAGATTACTCTGTCTAACCCCGTAGGAAGTTGTTTCCAGACTGAAGCACTGTGTGTGAAAACTTAGTTAAATGGTAGATTGAGGGGAAAATACACTTCAACTTATGTTACTGTTGAGTCAAATAAATGCTTTCTTTTTTGAAGGTTAATTTATGTGTTCTGTAAGTGGGATAAAACCTGCATGTTGATGAAAGAAGCCAGTGCTGTGACAGCCAATGTGACCTCACAAATAGCATCCTTTTCACTAGATTCTCCTATAAGAAAATACCATAACCATTTTGGATAAATTTGGGCAAATTTGTTCATCTTCTGCTAACACCTAATGATTTTTACTATGTTTGTAACTAATATATTGCAGGTTTACATCTTCATAAGATGTTTTAATTACCTATGTTGTTTCTAGAACTCTTATTTTAATTTACTACTCTTAGAGTGAAGCTTGAAGAGTGACCCTTAATATCTGTGAACATAGGTAGATTCTTAATGTTTCAGATACTTTTTCTTTCTGGATAATGGTCTGTGAAGGAATATTATGAAATAACTTCTAAAATGTGTTTCTGTTAGGAAAAAACCCTTCTAGCTAAAAATATGACAAATATACTGTGTTTTGATGAGGTCTTTTCCAGTTGCTTAGAAATGATCTGCTTGTCTAAGTAGTCAGTTAAAACATTTATTTAGTGGAAAAAGATTGATGGTTCTTGCAGCTTTTTCTCACTACCCTCCTTTCTGCACTTTCCATTGAGTCCCATTCATGATTGGTTTTGATTGTAGCCACATGGACTCTGTCCCAGGTCAAACTGTCCATTAGCTATAAAGTGCCTCTTCCCCCTGCACCTCACCTTGTCCCTCCAACCAGTGTCCCTTCCCTTTATAAGGATTCAGATTTCCGTGATGGTCTGGTTGGAATACTTCAGAAAAATTCATGCTGTGATATAGAATCCATGTACTCATTTACTTGGAATTCTGAAACAGATGATAGAAGTAGTCACGCATTAGATTAAAAAAAAAAAAAAATAGAAGAAAAATATTGAGATTAAAAAACCTTGCCTAGCTAACTTAAATCACCTTTCAGTGTGTCAACAACTAATGAACTTTTTTTTTTAGCTTGATCCAAGGATCATCCAACCCTTTCTGGCAGAATGTCGCCAAACTATCGCCAAACTAGATAATCAGAACATGAAGGCTATTAAAGGTCTTGAGGATAGACTCTATGCATTGGACCAGATGATAGCAAGCTGCAGCAGACTGGTGAATGAACAAAAAGAACTTGCTCAGGTAATACACAATTGTAGGTTTTTCGTGTGTATATGCTGTTAAAGTTACAATGAAACAATTGCATGTCATTATGCAAGGTAGTTTTCAACATATCACATTGGGGTTGGTCAGTAAGATGCTATTTCGTAATAATTTGACATTTAAATACTGGCAGTTTTTACATCTTGTTGTCATGTTTTCACGTGGTTTAAAGCTACAGCCAGGAAATCAGAACTTCAATAATTAAGTGGAACAGTTGTAATTTTGAAGGGAATATTGAGTTCTTGGTAATTTGTCACTCAGTGATACAAGATCAGGGAATAGGTTAACAGTTGATCATTAGTCTTGTAGTGAGGAGAGAGAGGATTGTGCTTTCACTGGACAGTGTCATTTTAGGTGATAAGAAATTAGATTAAAGACTATTTTAAATATCAAGTAATGTAGCTCCTATTTTCAAAAAACACTCCAGTGTCATATGAAAGTTATTTTGTGAAATACAATTTCTGTAAAGAGCTTCAATTAACTTGATAGTTAAGATTGTCCTTTAATACCTTGTTTGCTACTGAAAGTAAATAAAGGTCTATTTGGCAATACATGACGATGTTCAGATTTTCACCATGACCTTGGAGCTGGGACTCTGAAGAAAGGCATAAGTTTTTTTACTCCTGGTTGCACACTGATACATTATTAGTAGGAATAAATGAACAATCTTGCCTCCCTATTTTGGGGGGGAGGGGGGCTAGACCCTCCTTTTGAGGAGGGCAGTGCTGGGCTGAGAGTTGTGTAGGACCCAGGCTCCCTGTTGCCTCTTTGGTCTGGTATGTAAAGGTGGGTGCTATCAGTACTTCTGTCAGCATTGTTTAAAAGTGGAGCTTGTCTCCAGAAAAATTCAGTGAGTAAGTTTAGAAGCAAGTTTGTGCTAAATCTCGGTCTTTCGGTGTTTGTGTTGTAGGCCAGTGCTAAATCCAAGTGAATTTAGCACGATGGCTAAGCTAGTCTTCCCATCCCTGTGCTTGGTTACCCTATATTGTGAGTGGTGCTTTCAGCTATTTTTTCCTTCTTCACTTGGATGAAGAGCCTACCTCAAGTTTACCGATCCCACTTTGGAGTGAGAAACCTAGCAGTCAGATGGAAAGAGACTTTGTCACCTTGTTTAAATGCTACTGTGAATTTAGAATTTGTACCTTTTCAAGACTTGGCAGAGACTTCAACTTTCAAATCTTCATCCTTGCCATTTCTTTTTATAAGTTGTCTATTCCTTTACTTATGATGTAAGGGTGCATTCTGCATGCAAATAAGATGTGTGGCTGTGATCTTGGCTCTCGAGAGGAATTAGTTTCATGTGTGAATTTCTTTATGCAAGAAATACAAATTCTTTAGCCCACGGTAGTCTTGGACATCCTCTAAGTTGATGTCAAATCTTGCAAATGCCAGAAGTTAGGAGGATGGTTGTTAGCAGAAGTTAGAATGATGGTTGATGCCTTCCATCCTAGTCATTATGTTTCTGCTGCAATAAATTTTGTGGTCTTTCACTGGTGTTGGTTAGTTGTGTAAAGTTCTATTAATGTTGTGTTGGTAGCTATTTGGTAGTGAAATATGGAACAAGATTGATTTGGACTGGATTATAAAATGGAAAGAAAGCAACTTTTACACTTGCTTTCATCATGTATCATTCTGTTATACTTCTCAATGGTTACAGTAAGTTTGTTAAAATTCTTGAATTCTTAGAGAAGATGTATCACTTTCATGCTTTTTGATTGTCACAAAGCTTCTGTAACAAATGTCTCTCTTCCTCTAGGGATTTTTGGCTAATCAGAAGAGAGCTGAGAACTTGAAAGATCCTTCTGTGCTGCCTGATCTGTGTTTGAGTCATGCAAATCAGCTGATGATTATGTTAACTAATCACAGAAAACTGTTAGATATTAAACAGAAATGTACCACTGCCAAACAGGAGCTTGCAAATAATCTGCAAGTCAGACTGAAGTAAGTTAAAACTTTTCAACTTCATGTTACTTCCACTTGCAGCACGGTGTTTAAGGATTGTGTTAAGGAAATCATTACTATGAAAAAGTTAAGAGTGCATATCTTGTAGTGTCTCTGTTAGTATATATTCCTGATTGCTTAATGTTGACTCGTTTGTATTTGTCGTTCCGCTTTTGCTTCACTTCTGTCAATAAAAGCAATTTTATATGTTTTTATTACTTGTGAGATATACCTGCACCTTATGTCTTCTTTGGTGGCAAAGTTGCTGTAATGTTTCTCCTCAAGCACACCAGTTGATCACCTCCTCAGTAGTTATCCTGTGGTTTAATTATGTTGGTGTCTGTACTTGAAATCTACCTATTGATTGTATGATTAAGGGAATTGAAGATATGGTTACAAGATGTGAAAATTTGTGTTACAAGGGCTGTTGCTTGTAGTGCCTGAGTGCCTTTTGTGAGCTTCCCAAACAGTGTTGTGTTCTTATTTCTTTGACAGCTTTCCAACCTTTAATACCTCCTGCTAAAGCTTTTCAATAAGTATTTTTAAGATTTATAAACAAGAAGTAGTAATTTTTTTTCTCAGAATGTATCAGGTTTTTAAAATTCTACTGGAGAAAGTTGTATTATTACTACTCCTAAGGTTATTTATGCTAAGAACTTGTCAAAAACAATGTCTTAACTCAAATGGTGGTAGATGTTCATTTTTGATCACTAATGTGGATATTCTGTTGTGAAAAATTAATAGGAAACTGCAAGATGACTACTGAATTCTGAGTAGCTTGGTACTTTCAGTTAGCTTGTTGTTGTCCCATGTGAAATGATGGCAGTGTTCATTTCATCCATTGTTCATTTCCATCCAGACATGTTGCTAATCTAATTTAAATGAAAAAAAAAATTGCTAAGATGTGATCTTCTAAAGTGTAATCTACTTTTGTAGGTGGTGTTGTTTTGTAATGCTTCATGCTGACCAAGATGGAGAGAAACTACAAGCACTGCTTCGTCTTGTAACAGAGCTCCTAGAAAGGGTCAAAGTTGTAGAGGCTCTCAGCACTGTTCCTCAGATGTACTGTTTAGCTGTTGTTGAGGTTGTGAGGAGAAAAATGTTCATAAAACACTACAGGGAGGTAAGTAAATAAAACTTTATTTACTTACCTCCAAGAGACCAAACCGTTGTATCAGCATATAAATTACACATAACTACATATTTTCCCCTTTCACAGTGGGCAGGTGCTTTAATAAAAGATGGGAAACATCTATATGAAGCTGAAAAGGCAAAAAGGGAATCTTTTGGTAAACTCTTCAGTAAGTACTTTGTCTTCTGTGAAATTGACTTGTGTTGAAGTATATCTCTTGTCTTTGTAGTTAAAATATTTTCATTATATTCTAATTTCAATACCTGAAAAAAATTTTTTACTGAAGTAGGATGTGCATGCTGGTCTATTACAAACAAAATATTTTTCTATTAATCAAATCAATTAACTATTTCATATAGATTATCCAAAATAACGTGAAAGTTGTGATTAATGTTTGTAAAAGATAAGGTTTCTCATTATCACATTTGAATGCAGTTTGTGCTTAAACATGCCTTGTAAGCTTTATTGTTCTTTTAAATAACACTTCTAAAACTGTTACTGAATATTTGGCTACTGCTATGACTTCCTCTGTACTACTCCAGAAAAATCCAAGACCCATGTCTAAAGACCTTCACCAGAAGTTTAAAAAAAAAAAAATTAAAAGTAAGGGTTCTGCTCAAAGAATTCTGATTACTTTCTCTGCAAAGTCTGCAATTTATGTTCTGAATGGACAGCTAAAATGAGAAAATTGAACAAAAGTTCATCAAATTTTTTTGGAGAGGAGATGAGGAAGATTACAGTGAAAATTTCGAAAATAAATTGAAGCTTTTGCCTGTGTGAACATTAAGCAAAAAGAGGCTTCCGTGAAGGGAGTTCTGCTTGAATGGTGGGTTTTGCCTGATGTTCTGTGGTCATTTGCAATTTTATGTAATCAACAATATAAGTAGTAATTCTTTCAAATGTAGTTTGGCCTATTGAACTGCAGTCACTTCTGTTGATTTCTCTTGAGACATTGTTGCATTTCTTCCTTTACATAAGTTGTTTGTTTGGGTTTTTTTTCAGGGAAGTCCTTTCTAAGGAATCGTTTGTTTAGAGGACTTGACTCCTGGCCTCCATCCTTTTGTGTATGTACTCATATATTTGGGTTTATTTAATTTCTATATAGTTTCATAAATTAAAAACCTGGGCTTAATTCATTGATGCTATATGCCTTTCACATTGCTGTGACACAAATGAAAAAGCTGAGAGCTAGTGTTCTGGCCATTTCAAGTGACCTATATTAACATTGGTTTGTAACAGTGCAGTGGGAGAGGAAATGTGAACTCTCCTTTTTAGCAGTCTTTTTTTAGTCTGCGGTATTGAAAAAAACACTGCTCTTAATGGTCAGAAAAAAAGAAGCGAGGAGGAATAATTTGATCATCTAATTGCCTTGTGAATAATAGAGCAATAAAATTAATTGGATGGTAAAAGCAAGTAAAAGGTTTCCATGTTTTCTGATAATCACTGGATGAGTGGAAAAGCATTTTTGTCTCTTAATTGGCTGATAACATGAGGGCATTGTAATTAAGCATTGCCTGTTAGCTTTGATTTGATACAGCTTGGTTAATTGAAGCAAGCTAATTCCCTGATTCTAATGTTGCCATCTCACTTTGCCATTTTAACCTTTTCAGCTTCTCCTTTTTGGCTGTTTTTTATTTAAAAGGTACTTGGAAAGTAAGAATGCTACTCATTTTAATGTTTCAAATACAGAACTGAATTAATATTTGTATGTGTAGCAGCACAATAAATCTTCAGTGCCATGTCTTATCCCTTAACTTATAAACATGTCCATAATGTTTATGAAGCTTGGTATTTGGGAGGAAGTTGGACTAGATGCTCATTGTAGGTCCCTTCCAACTGAAATAGTCTATTCTACTGCTGCCCAAGCACTATGAATAGTTAGTAATTACAAATGTAAGGGGTTTTTTTAGGGGGGACAGGACCAGACATGGTTTCTTAAAAACCAAAAATCTTTTGAGAAAGAGATCGGTTTACTGCTAACTTTTCTGTGTTATTTATTAAGCTCTTTTTAATCCTTCTTTACTAATCTGATACTTACCTTTACAACAATGTGTAAATTAATATCTTCTTTATAGACACGAAAACCTCGCAGATTTGACAGTGAGCTTCCAGATATCTCATTGAGTGACTTGCAGTTTTTGCAGTCTTTCTGTCCTTCAGAAGTACAGCCATTACTCAGGTAAAGCACCTTTTTACGTGTTGTGTGTTTTGGAAATAACTCCCCCGGGGGGTCCCGTCCCCATCAGTTTTCCACCCCCTTAGGTCATTTTTCATAAAAACAGGCAAGGATATTTTCTGATCTGTTACCATTCTTAAGCAGTGATCTTCACTGACTTACTGCAGATACATTATATACTCAAGCTCTGATGATTTGTATATATCTATTCTGTATTGAGATGCAAAGGATTTTGAGTGTTCCATTGAGCTGCCTCATAGCTAAAAGCAAAAAAAAATCATCTTCAGTTTTAAACTGAAATAAACTTATAACTATGTTTTGTCAGATCAGAATGAGATTTGATTCTTTGTTCTTTTGGTCTTTGTTTTGTGATGTTTTGGAGGAAATAAAATAAATGCCTTTAGCTCAGCATGAGATCGTAAGAGATCTTCTGTATTCAATTACTACTTTTTCTCTGATTTTATTAGACTGATTTTACTAAAAAGCGTATTCTCTTAAGTGCCTTTGCTGTCTATGAAAATCCATCATTTTGAGTAGAAGCTCTATTTATATGTTTCTTACTTCCCAACAATGAGGCAGACATGCATATGCAGACAGGAAAGCTACTGGTTTGTCTCACAAGCAATTTACAGGATTAGTTCCTTATCTGGAGCTTGGAGATATCTTTGTGCAAAAAAAGATGACTGTTAGCATGAGCTTCCAAACTCAGAGCAGTCAAGGGGAAGAAATTGCCAACCAAAGAGAGAGGAGAAATGCCAACCAAAATAATGGGCCAGAAATGGGCAGTGGCGAGTTCTATGTAGGGTTCTGCCTCGGAGGAGATCTATCAGTATGACCACATTCAGATGTTGCATGTATCATCATCCTCCTCCTAAAAGAGATCTGCAGTTAGAGATTTGCTGAGATTCCTTTTTTGTTTTGATTTGGTTTGGCTGTTTTGCCCCCAAGCCCACAGTCCCACAAAACTTGGATTGTATTTACAAAGGTAAATGCAAGAGGATGATGCTTTGCTGCCATCTGTCAGGTTCACCAACAGTGTCAGCCTAATACCTGCTATTGGTGCATAAGGCAGGAGCTGAATTCACTGCTTTTTCACCTGTATTTTGGACTGGCATTCTTTTTGGTTTTTTTCTTTTGCTTTTTTCTTTATGGTGGTGGTGGTGGAGTTAACAAGTGTAGTGAGCTTAGTCAGCTTGACGGTGGATTTGCCATAGGTCATGCTACAGCTGATGTACCCTTTTAATTTCTCTTGTTGTGCTCCTAGGTTTGCTCCTTATCAATTTTGTGGGGAAAAAAGTGCAACTGTAGGATCTTTTTCCTAATGTTTGCCTGATTTTTTGATTTGTGAGAATTTTGCAACCTTCCTGGAAGTTTTTGCTGGGTTCAGGAAGAATTTTGCCCTGCTATTGCCAGAAAGCCAATCACTGACTAAGATGTTCTAGCTGGTTTGAATTGTAGTGACATGGCTTTCCACTTGATGGCAATAGAGGTGGGATTATGTCATATTCCTCATGGTTTCTGGGCTCGGGGTTGCATTTGGTGAAGATGCAGAGGATAGTGGTGAACTTGCAACTCGAGTGGGCAAAAGCTGTCACGCACCTTGGGTAGATGCTGGTCTTCAGAAGAAACTTGAGAGCAGTACTTCCTTTGATATTTTCATTTAATATGTAAAGAGCAAGCAATAAGCAAACCTGAGATCCAGCACAAAAGTCCTTTTCTATCAGCACTGAACCTCTCAGCTGCATAATTAAAATGATGTTTCAATTTACTTACAGTGCTTCAGTCTTCTGAAATTGTGTTTGAGCAATTATAGAAATCTTAATTCTACGAAAATACACTAGATGCCACTTGCCCTATATATTGAATAGAGAGTGCAGAATACGTGGAAGCGTAATCTGCTTTTACTGTGTTGTTAGTTTAAATGAACTCTTGCTTCATGTTTTCAGCTTATCTTGCAACACTTGAAATGTGATCACGACACGTTAATCAGTTGTTTAATTTAGGTTACCTATCTTGAAAATAAAATAGTAGAGAATTAATTGCTTCTTCAAAGGAAGAGCTGGTTTGGAGAGAATCCAACTGGAGACAAGAATAGAATAATTTGCAAACACAAGTGCTTCAATTAGAGATCTAATCACTTCTGTTAACTGTCATTGTAACTCTAGGTACTACTGGGAAATGTTTTCCTTGGGAGGAAAGACTGGAATTAGTTGCTCATCATTGTGTTTATTGTTATGCACTCCTTAAAAGCTCCCAAGTTTTTAATTTTAAACACAAATACCAGAGTGTCTTAGTGGACTTTCTTTCCTTATAAAATAAATGAAATTAAGAAAGTACAGACCTTATACAGAGGGAAGCTTAGTGTTGTTGAAATATACACATAATAATTTAATAGGTTGGAATATTAAACTAACAATGTGGAAAAAAAATAATCCTGTACTATTTTTAAGGGTTCCCATACTTTGTGACTTTGAACCTCTTCACCAGCATGTACGTGCTCTACATAACCTGGTCAAGGCAGCACAGAGTTTGGATGAAATGTCACAAACCATTACAGACCTGCTGAATGAACAAAAGGTATTTTTGCTTTTCTTTATCAATAAAAAAGTAGATTATTATGTTTAAAACAGTAGAATATTTTCATAATATTGTTTTATCGAACACTTTAGAATGCCTCTTTGTTTTTCCTGATGTAAAGATTAACTGCATAAGTTTCCTTTCTAATTGTGAACTAGTAAATATTCTGAGAATATTTGACAGGTAGTTGTATTCCACGGTAGTTGTAGAAATAGAATTGCACTGTTTATATTTTTGTTTCCTGTCATTTTCAAATCTTCTGTCTGCAGTATGTGTGCATTCTGCCTTCATTGCTTTGGTTTGTATTCAGTGAATTTGTTACTTCTCTGGATTTCTGCATTGTTTCTTAGGTCCTTTTGGCACAAGCAGTTAAGAAGATTTTAGGGCTTTAGTTGGCTGTTGTGCAGTCTTTTTCTTTGAGTATAGAAGGAACAGATGGTAAAAAGATCTCTTCCTAGTTTCACTCTGCCTGTCAAACAGATTCCTTCCCCTAGAAACTGTGTTTCTGCCAATCACTTTTGCTTCTGTGCATGCAGCCTCTAACTTTCATAATACGCCAAACAGGTTCCTTTTAGCTTCTGACTGTGGCCTCTCTCAGGGAAACTCTGGGTGAATTTAGCAATGTTTAAGATTTTTTGTGAAGTTGACTGCTTTTGAGTGGGTTTGTTTTGCTGTAGAAAATCAGTAGGTTTTTGGGGGGAGCTGTGCAATGGTCTATGGTGTAAATTGTATGCACTTGGCTGACTGGAAGCATCTTACATAACAGCTAAGATTATGGGCATGTTTAATTTTGAATAGTAATTTCCTGCTTAAACCAAGTGACATGAAGTTCTCTATCTTTTTTTTTTCTCTGGGATTTGGACAGGAGATTTGTTGGAAATCTTTTATTTGTGTAAAATACGAAATCTGGACTGCTCTTTGTTCTGTAATATAGAGAAGGTGTGTCACTTAAGTAATTTTCCAGCTATTTTCTCTCTTTATGAAGATTGTTTTTCAAATGAACAGCCACTGAGAATAAGAATACTAGGGCCTGAACACTGTATTAGCCATTGAAATTGCTGGAAATGTAATTCCGTGAACTCTGAACATGCCCCTACAACAGACCTTGCTCTAAAATATAGAAGCTCACTCCCATCATGGAGCATCCTGAGATTTATCTTGTAAGAAACCAGGATAGTGGCAGTTGTTCTGATGAATTAATTTTTTCACTAAGGCTTGCAATGTCAGAAGAGTGTGAAATTTAAGTTTTAATTCGAAATATGCATAATAACAGTAGAAAAATAAACAGGAAATATGCCTTTTTGAAGTCTTTGTAGTTTCCCCTTCTTTGTTCAGACATGCTTATCTGAGAAATTTTTGTCAGTATCTGTCAGTACAGAAAAAGATGTTTGCCAAATCAGGAAAATATTCTTCCCGCTCATTTCTTTTGCTGTGGTTTGACCAATTTGGATTCTCCACTTACACAGAAATGTCAGGTGCTTAGACAGATTTGGATAATTGTGTCTTTCCTTAGAGTAAATTGCATTGCACAGTCAGAGCTGGGCCATTCATGATGTCATCTTGAAAATGCCCGTCTCTGTGTGTCATTTCAGTGATTCATTTGAACTCTTTTTGGAATTGAAGCAAACAGATTTGTCAGAGATTTTTTTTCTTTTCAAAGACAATGTTCTTGTTACTGCTTGATGAAAAACACATGGTCTTTCTCTGTGTTGCTTTGCTCTGCAGATAATATAGAAATGGTTTTTTAAATTATACTACTTTTGCCTGTGTAGAATTACTGAAGTAATTTTTTAAATGTTCCTTTTTTTATCTTTGGTATTGCTGGGATCGTCCCAACTTGGTGCGGAGTTGGCAATAACTGAACAGGTGTTAAGTGTTGCCCATATTATTACTCTTGTACTCTGCCAAGGACACATTCGACCCCAGCGTTTCCCTTTCCATCCTAGTGGCAGCAGAAACCCAATTCTTCAAATGGAGCTGGGATAGTTTCCCTGGATAGTTGGTAGTGCAGCAGTTGAATTCTGTCTTAGTGGAATGGAAGTTCATCCTACTGCATCAGCTACAGCAACTGTCTTTTAATAGTTGCTTTCGGCAGGAGAGAAAAGTTGTGACTGCAGATAAGTGAGCAAAGAGCAAGTCAGGGGAGATCAAATACCTTACTGGGAGTGTTGAGTACTTCTTTTCAAGTGTCCCTATAATTCTTACTATTTCAGCTTTCAAGTTCATAGAACATTAATGATTATTTTTTTGCTTTAGTATTACATCAGAGTAGTTAAAGGACATCGTTGTGGGTATTTGTTTAATTTGTTAATAGTTTTAATTTTTAAGGCTTTCTGCTTGTTCTTTGTAATTTAATAGCCTCATATCAAGGATGTTGCTGTGCCCTCTTACTTCCATAATACAAAGTTTAAGCAGATCAGCAATTGGGTTAAAGATGTCCAGGAAAAGCTAAGGTGCCCATAGGAGTTGGGTAAGATGATTAAAGTGTCTTCTCCGTGGTTAGTAGGTAATTAATATATGCAATCCTTTGGTATTAAAAATTTTTCTTACAAGAGAAGCTGGCTTTTCAAATCAGATCATAAATCTACCATTTCTTCTAGATGAGTTTGAAATAGAAACACTGCTTGTAATCTTTCAGAGAATTGCCCCATTCCCTGTGTTTTTTGTAGTAACATAATTACAACAAGGCGTGTAATCCTGCAGTACCCGAGAACTTGGAAATTAATTCTGCTTTTCTATCTCTGTTTTTTTCTTGTTTGCTCTTGACTCTTCTTCCTTTGTCATTACAGAAATTAGTGTATGACACGTGCATACATTGCTGTCTGTAGGTTGGAAACAGGCTAGATGGCAGGCACAGGCTTCTCAGGGCAAGAGCAGCAGTAAACGAAGTCTTTATATAGTTTCAGCCACTCAAAATACGAGGTTTAACTCTTCTCTAAGCAGTTATCTGGGACTCTCACTAGACACCCAGCTCACAGCAGCCACTGCTGAGGCATGTAGTGTGTTACAGCCCCAGGTCATGAGGAAACCGAGTTCATTATTGTTCCACAGAGTGACAATGTTTTTTTTCTTTTCTTTATAGTACATACTTACTCTTTACCTTCTGGGATGATTGTGCAGGGTTGCCATGTGGATTTCTGTAGGACTTTCCCATATTCAAAGTCTTTGAAGTGCTTCTTTTAGTGTGTGCTTATTGATATCTGTGATGCTAGTTCTTGTTACTATTAAGGCTCTGGTTTATTAATGGTAGATGTTTGTCACTTAAAGCATGCTTTGAACCCAGGCATATATCAGCATACCCTTCAACATCTATTTTTGAAAGGTTTTTTAGATAAATAACAAGCTGAAATTAAAACCAAGGGAAATGCCTAGACCTGGCTAATAGAATCATTTAAAAAGGAGCATTTCCTTTTATTTTTTTGTTTCATGTCCTGTTCATTTTTCATAAATACAATATTTTGTATGCAATGACCACAAGGTTTTTTTACAATGTATTTCAAAATCATTGTACGATTTAGATTCATAAAGATGTAAAAGCTAGGGAAGCTGAGGTGCAAATGCAACTCTGCTAAATAGATGAGTGTTGAAACTGGAAATAGATTCTTCTTAAATCACAGCTGAGAATTGTTAAACATGCTGTATCTCCATTAAGAGAACATTTGCACGGTACAGAGGAGGATAGGGTCTCTTTTTGAGTAACAATCACTTGTAAAAGCTCAAGAAAGCAAAAAATGGCTATTTATACAGCAGTAGATCAAAGTCTGTCACTTCTGGGTTTTTTGGAGTTCCATTGCTGAGCATTTATTGCCAAGCTTCACTAACTGTCACCAGTCAAGTAGCTGAATTCAATGGATGCCAGAAATTTCGTTAATAAAAACTAACATAGTAAAGAACACCAGACACACATTTTGAATGCATTGAGGCAGTATGGATGGTTTGGGAAAGAGGCATGAGCAGGATCACAGAATTATCAGCTGGAGGCAGTGTTGGCTTTTTGAGGAAGAGCACCAGCAACAAATCTCCAGCACTCAGACTGAACATCTTAGAGGAATTTTCTTCTAGAAAGATTCCCATGACTTTTTTTTCAGCAACTGTTTCTTTTCAACATGGTCATGTTTCTTAGATGAATAAAATCAAACAAGTTCTTAGTGATGAAGGATGGAAGAGCAAGGTATTGGTTGAGCTATGATGTTACAGACAATGCATCTGAGGTCTTTCAGAGCACTGATACATTCAGAAAATTCTTCATCTCTTCCAGTTTGTGATCCTGATGATCCTGTGCTTACCCCTTAATTCTGTGTGTCACAGATACTTGCCTTATGTATTTTAACTGTGTGTGTTTCACTGTAATTTTCCTAGGAAAAATTGCTTCGCTATCCATCCCATTACAAACTTTTTCAGGAATGCGTCCTTGGTGGATACTGGGGCTGTACATTGCTTTTGGCTTGCACTGGGATGTGTTCTGCACTTGCTGAAGCTTAAGGTTTATATTTTTGTCTTAAGAATCTACAGATGTATTGTTGGCATTAGGGCTTCTATGTTCCCTGTTGTATATGATAAGTGGTAACGTAAGACACTAAAGGAGTACAGGCTGATCATTTATTTGTGCCTGATTCTGGTAGTTGTAAAGGTAGTAAAGGAAGACGACTTTATGCACTTTGCTTATTCTGTCAAAAAAAGCTTGCAAGCAGTAAATGTATTATGTCTAATCTATTAAACTGTGAAGAAAATCTCTAACTGAATAGAGTCTTTCAGATACATCATGCTGTAAGATAAATTCAGTTGTCACATACAAAAAGCTTGAACATCCCAGAATGCCACCTGTTTGCATAGTCTCTAAGGCTGATGTTGATTTTTTTTTTTAAAGCATTTCAGAATGGAGTTTTACTGAATTGCAGGTGCACAGAAGTGCAGGTAACTTGGCCTGAGTTACGACTATGATAAATAAAACCTCAGCAGAATTCTCTTGAAGTATAATTTCCATGGCAATATAGAAATACATAGAAATGTATGATGTCTTTGAAATACCAGAGACTGATCTTCAAACATGCAGTTCAGATCAGGGTGTGCACTGGAACTTGAGATCTTGTTTTATAATTGGTATAGTATTAAACAATAGCTGATGATAAAGAGATTTAAAATGTTATCTAATCAAATCAATTTTCCAATTAATTAAATTTTTAGACTTTTAAGAACCAAAATCACTGCAGCTGATAAGAATTACTTGGAGACAATTCCATGAAGGTGGAGAAGCTGTAACTGGTCTTTATTCACAAGCTGCTGTTACTCATTGATTATTCTGGGTGATTATTCTAACCATTAGCTTTGCAGGTGAATATTGAAGGATCTGGTGCTACAGAATCAGTTTTGGTTGTATCCAGGGTTTAGAGGCAAAATGACTAAAATTGGGAGCGATGGGAGCACATGAAGGGGGAAAAATCCAATCTGGCTGTGATGTCTTGCATTCTGAAAAGTCAGAATGTTGCTTTTAATTAGAATGTGCCCTTCATTATGCTGTACTACTTCTACACGCACATGCAGAGCAATTGATACATATTTTTGATATGTTAGTAGACAACAGTTTTGTTGTAGTAAAGCTTTTTGTAAACCTTAGTTGTGTATTTTAAAAATGGCTGCTTTTTCAATAATAGTGTTGGCAATAATAGAATAAAAATATTTTAGTAACAAAATTATTAGGAAAACTGAAATAAGTAGGCTGTTAGGAACCAAAGTCTGTTTCTGACTGGTAAGATATAGTTGGGTGTGCTCTACATAGGACTTTTGGCTAGGTGAACATTCAGTATTTATGTGTTTACAAATGATGCTTTTCTGAAACTTAATTGAAGATCTCCCTGATTTTCTGCAATTTTTGCTTATGTTTTAGTAGTACATATTTTGGACTGTTGCAAATAATAAGGCTGATTTTTTTTAAGCTCTTGTTTTGCCTGGTAATTTTAAATTAATTTTTAATATTAGCAGTTTTGCTTATCACTTTTAAGTGTTTACTTCTTCTTTTATAACTTGTAGGCTTCCAATAGTCAAGCATCGCCACAATCTGCTACCACACCAAGGATGGAAAGTACTACAGGAACCGCAATTGCTACCTCTTCAAGAACTCCTCCGTCACTCAGTCTTCAGGGTCCCCTGTGTCCTCCTGTGTGTCCCCCAGCTCCATTAGAAGAATTGTCTCCAGACAGCATCGATGCTCATACATTCGATTTTGAAACCATTGCCCATCCGAACTTGGAGCAAGCTCTTAAGCAAGGATCATTAGACTTGGATTCATTAGCAGAAAGTCCAGAATCTGATTTTATGTCAGCAGTAAATGAATTTGTAATAGAAGAAAATCCAGTGTCTCCTAACGTAATAAGTGACCCACAAAGCCCGGAAATGATGGTGGAATCTCTTTATTCTTCAGTTATCAATGCAATAGACAGTAGACGTATGCAAGATACAAGTTCCTGTGTAAAGGATGTTTCAGCAGAAAATGCTTCTCTCAATGTTTGTGTGGAGAAGTGTAGGGTTATTGCTCAAGACTCAAAGGTACATTTAAGAGGTATAAAGGAAGATCTTTGCCATTTCAGAACACTTGTACAAAAAGAACAGTGTGACTTTTCTAATTCTTTAAAATGTACTTCCTTAGAAATAGTAAATACAATTGAGAAGGTAAAACTTTCACTTGAAAAAACGCTAAACGATAAACATCAAAATGAATTACAGTGTTTGAAAAGTGAGTATGAAACTAAAATTAGTAAATTATTGGAGGATGGTGAAGAAAGTAAAAAGAAAATCAAAAAGTTAAAAGGTGACCTGTTAGGCCTTGAGGAAGTTCTTCAGACTAAGAACGATGAATTTGCAATAGTAAAGAATGAAAAAGAAGCTGTAGTTTGCCTTCAGAATGAAAAAGACCAGAAATTACTTGAATTGGAATGCCAAATGGAGACACAAAATTCTGAAATTAAGGAACTGAGACAGTCACGTGAAATAGTACTTGAAGACTTGAAAAAACTTCATGTTGAAAACAAAGAGAAACTACAACTCCTGAGGGCAGAACTTGAGAGTTTAGAGCAAAGCCATTTAAAAGAACTGGAGAGCAACCTACAAGCCAGGCATTTACAGGAATTTGAGAAGGTCGTAGCTGAGCACAAAGACTGTTTGGATAAATTAAAAAAAGAGAACCAGCATAGACTTGAACAAATGCAGGAATCTCATGAAGTAGTTATGCAAGAGAAACAACAACAAGTAGAAGAGTTACAACTCAAGGTTTCAGATCTGTCTGATTTGAGGTGCAAATTAGAAGTTGAACTTGCCCTGAAAGAGGCAGAAACTGATGAAATGAAGCTTCTTTTGGAAGAAAGCAGAAACCAGCAACAAGAGACCTTAAGATCTCAGATTGACAAGGAAACTGAAAGTTTAAAAAAGGAGATAGATAAATTAAACAATAAAATACAGACTAGCAGTGATGAATATCAAGTGGGCTTATCAGAACTAAGGACTCTGATGACAATTGAGAAAGATCAGTGTATTTCTGAGCTAGTAAATAGATATGAAGAAGAATCAAATTTGCTTAGAACTGAATTAAATAAAGTAACTCTTCTTCATCAAAAAACTGCTGAGGCAGAAAAAAGACTTTCAGAGCAAATAACAGAACTGCAAAGTAAGTTAGAGTTGGAAACAAGTGCCCTAGAAAAGGAAAAAACAGAAAAATTGTCTCTCTGTGAGCAGCAGGAAAAATATGAAGCTATTATCCATAAGCTAAAGGAAGAGAAAGAACTGTTAGCATCTAACCAAGAACACGACAGGCAGTTGCTCATTCAGAAGCTCAATTGTGAAAAAGAGGATGCAGTACAAACTGCTTGTAAAGAGTTTGAATTACAGAGGGAAGCAGCCGAAAAAGGGCTTTTGGAAAGAATACAACAACTTGAGATGCAAGTGAATCGGAGGTACTGTAAGAATTACGTTACTGTGTTTTCCTAGTATTTTAAAGTAATCAGTATAGTATATTCATGACACACTATGCAGTAAGTAAAATTTCTGTATTTGTAATAGTGAGTATCTCTATTGGTTTCTATACAAGTTACTTCCATTTTACAGATAGTGATGTTTCCATGGCTATAGTTAATCTCAAAGAATGTAAAATACGTAACACAGTAGTATTTTGAGGCAGCAATAAAGATTTTTTTCTATTTCATTCTTTTAATGTTATGTTGAAGGAGTGTTTCCACAATAGCAAGTTACTTGAAATTCTGATTTTGCTGGTCTCAGCCCCTCTCTCCTTTCCCATCCTTGCTCTGCTCTTGGCACTGTGAGAGCATGCAGTGGCTGGGTTTTAGGTTTGCCTGATAACTTTCTTTACTGGCTAACTGTACACCAGATTGGTGATATTGGTGGCATGAAAACCTATGTGGGAATTTATACAGGATTGACTGAGAACTGTCCCATGGTTACATGGACTTCCATTGACTTTTGCTGCCCCACTTACATATTTTAGGGTCTTCAGTCTGAGCTTCCTAATGAAACACAAGAGTGCCACATAATCTTAAAAAACATCCTAATGTAATTGTTTTTCTTCATTAATTTCTGCAGTGATTTTCCATTTTGAAAAGAAAAATAATATTTTTCCCTTGCCAAGAATGCATGGAATTATTCTTTCTCTCTTCTCTTATTTTATGTACTTAGCAGTTTGTAATGCCTGCCAGCAGCCTAGATGATGAAGTTATAGAATGGAAATAGTAGAATTTTTCAATGTGGCTAATGCTTAGTAACAATTTTTTTTTTTTTAAAGGCTAGCATTTGTCATTTATGTTCTTGTAGTGTGAACCAATGCAGCAGATAGATCTTGTTTGTAAAACATTTTGATAGAGGAACTTTTTCCCAGGTATTAGACTATACCAGGTATGTGAAATGGGAAAAGATCAATAAAGTGGACAGAATGGGCATAAAAGCAAGAATACTGCAAAAAATTAGTACAGACTTCAGTTAGCTTTTAACTTTCGAATATCAATGTAATGTTAAACAAAAAAAGGTAGGAGAGGGTTGGTCATGCAGTGCCCAACAGCATAGTCCGAGGGAAATGGGAATATCTGCTTCACTGGAATTGTGTGCTACCTCAGGATTTTCACATGGGAGCAAATCCATCATTATATGATGTTGTTTTAGTGTCTATGTTTGCATGTCAGTGTATGAAAAAATGCATCAAGATAATATTGCTTCTTTGAATTAAGGTTGGGATATAATGAAACTTAAGAACAGCCCTTCTTAATTGAAGAAAATATTCACTTAATGAAATATGGTGAAATGAGAAGAAAAATGATAAATTCTGTGTTCTTTCCCTTTTCTGTGTATTAATGCATTGTAGAAATTTGAAGAACTTGACTCAACAGGAAAAAGATGTAGCTGTGTCATCAGACTTTTTAAAAATCCACCTACACTTAAATTTGAACTTTTGAGCACAGCTGTGTGTATTCTTAACGAAACTGGATAAAACATAGAACGTATTTCAAAGAAATATTATCTGCTTCAATCTAAAGAAGTGCTGTTAGTTTGTTACAAGTTCTGTTAAGTAATTTAATTTTTAGTGTGACATTGAAATGTATTTTGTCTCCTAAGGCTTCTTTTTCCGCCTTTATTCTGCTGTTAGTTTTTTTCTCTAGGAATCAAGATATTCTATTGTTTTATCTCCAAAGGGCATATATGTTAAGTAAATCTGTCCTAATATTTCAAAGTCACTGTTTAGTTGTTTGATTTTTGAATTCCTAAAACCCCAAGCTGTGTTAGTAACTCGAGTTGATTTGTTATCCTCACTCATTGTTTAGCAGTTAACTTGTAACGGTAGAAAACAACTTTTATTTGGCATGTGACTATATGTTTGCCAGATAAACGTTGTTTTCTGCAAGACTAATGTTACATCAGCCATTCAGAAGGTACAGAGAGAGAGAGAGGGATTGTTATATTTGACCTGAGTATTGCACTGGTGTCAGGAATTTAGTTTTTGAACTTTCATGAAAACTAACAAAAATATTTAGAGGCAACAAAGGAATGTTTGCTATCCATGCATTACTATGGTATACAAATTAACGTGGTTTGGTGTGTCTGAAAATGTAGTAATTTTCATTAGGGAAGATAATAAAACTGCAACGCACTTGTAATTCTAATTACTCTTTCTACACTGTGTAGTACTAGCCAACTGAAAACCACAGTTTCTTTAATGATTTGTTTTTAAGCAATTTGAAACAGTCTGCTGGATAGTTAAAAGAGTTATAATACTGTAAAGAATGTTAAAAGCAGAATAGGAATCCCAACTGCTTTGAAAACTGAATTACTGCTTTGGTATCTTCCAGCCACTTCTGTCAGGCCGTCATAAGTAGTGAAGCTTCTCCACAGAGCATGTGCGCTCTCTCTCTCTCTCTCTTAGCTGGGCTTCATTTAGAAATAAACTGAAATTTAATCAAGCATGAAAATGTTTTCTCAGTGGCACAAAGGAAGACCTGCCTGAGTGTTTCATGACTTTCTTTTCCCTGCTTATCTTACTTCTGGCTTCTAGAATGTCAAAGGCTTTTTAGCCACTCCAAGAACTTCAGTTGGCTTTCGGAACTCTTTTATTTAAAGCTTCTTATGGGCTTTTTGTGTGCTTAGCTGCTGCATAATAGTTTGTATATTCAGTATATGCCCATGTGGTAGAGCAGTAGCAGTATTAAGTACATCCTTTGTCATCTTAGAGTAGTACAAGTGTTTGCTTGCGAAGAAACTCCAATCTATGCTTTTGGTATCGTGAAAACAATAAAGTTAGGCATTGTGATTGTTGCTGTAGTTGTTAAGACCTTTGTAGATTAAATATCTAAACCTACTGCCTGTTACAGTGATGAGGTATAAAAACTGGTAATGTGCTAGCATCCTTTGCAGAACAGCAATATCCTTTACTTGACTGTCATTTGCAGTCAGTAGTCCAAGCAGCCCATCTGAAAGGCAGATGATTCCTGTTTTGGTTCAGTTCAGCCAAGAGCTTTGGGTTTAAATATAATTAATTTTAATATCAATATGGTTTAAGTACGATTCTGGTGCAGATGAATAATAGAAATTTAAAATAATACATTTTTTCACAAATGTTGCCCAACAAAGGAGTTTCTCTATTCTAAAGTTCTTCGGGGAGATTCTTGATAACTCAAGCCAAAACAGAGAAGAGTGCAGGTAGTTTTCACTTCATGCTGAAAAATATTTGGCCTATGTAACATTGTTTCAAAAGCCATTTAAGGTCGTTATCCTTCCTCCCTCTGTGACTGCTGATGGTTTCCTTCCATTATGATCTTTAGTGCTATCTTCCAGATTCTGCAATCCAGAGCTTTGAATTTCGCATCTGGATTCCTTAACATTGGATTTACTGCTGAGTTGTTTTCATTATGTGTTCGTTCTGAAGGCTTTGCATTTTGACATACTAAGTATCTTCATGAAGTTGATCGTTGTTTTCTCTTTTTACCACTTTCCACACCTTCTGTTTTGTTAGGAAAAAGTATAAACAAAAGTTCTGTCGCACAACAAAACTTCAAAGTTAAAGCCAGTGTGCTACACTAAAAAAACATAATGCCCAAGAGTAAGAATTGGTGAGATGCTCATGATTAAAAAGTAGAATTGAAGTTAGTAATGGCTTAATTGTAATACAGTACTTACTAAATATTTCAGAAATAATGTCTCAAAATAAACTTCTGACTTCTTGCATGTATGCTTATTTCATGTATTGTGGGGCTCGGTATATGCTTCAAATTTAAAGCCTAAACATTTTCTTTTAAGTCCTCCTGCTGAATCAACTGCTGAATCAAGCTTAGTTGCTGAACTTCAGGAGAAGCTTCAGGAAGAAAAAATGAAGTTCTTAGAGCAACTTGAAGAACAAGAGAAAAGAAAGAATGAAGAAATGCAGAACATCAGAACATCGCTCACTGCAGAGCAGCAGGTAAAGCTGATTTTTTTTAAATTGTTTTTGCTCCCATGACAATTGTGTTCTTTTGGTGTTTTGAAGTTAGAGTAGGGTTTTCTCTTTTGTTTTGTAACACTTCCACATTCTAAATTTATGTGATTATCTGAAGCCAGAATATGATGTGTTAATGGAATCAAACATTTAAGCATTAAAAAATAACCAAAACAAAGACACAAACAAAAAAAAACACTGAAAAAAACCCCAAAGGCCAAACCAATTACCAAAGAACTGGCAATCCAGATTCAGTTTTTCTGATTTCTTTTGCCTAAGTGCTTGGAATTTATATTCATTTATCTCTTTACCAGCTTTTACAAAATTTGTGGGCAACACTAAATTAATTATTTGAAATACTAATTGATTTGGAATTATTATTTATGCTTACTGGCTTTTAAAGTTTAGTAGCGTGGACAAGGTGGTGTTTCGAGGTTCAAAGCATAAATACGGTGTATTTTGAGGTTCAAACAAAATATGTTGCATTTTACACAATGACCTTAAAGCCACTATGTCCTCCACATCTTGATACAAAATCACGTTGCATTGGATTAATATTTTACATCTGTAGCCATGCACTTTTTCCTTTCAGAGCATCGTGAGCCTCTTAGGTTCTGGAGATGAGTCTTGAGTTCTTAAATTAAATCTCTGTTAGTAACAGCTATTATCTACAGCTTTGTTGCATTTAAACACTGAGAAAGGATCTTCTGTTTTAAGCACCTCTCCTTACTGTAGCTGTGGAAGGATCAAATAAGGACAAAGAGACAGGATGGTGATCAGCCAGCTTTGTGAATGAATGCTATGAATCACTGGGTGCAGGGAACACAAAATTGCAGATGGTTATAAAGAAAGGAATATTATTGAAATTCTTGGCTTTCAAGCATTAATACTGAAGTTAGCCTTATATAGTAAATCTAATAGGAATTTTTTCCTACTTTGGTAATCATTAGATTTATTTTTTCATCACAATATTCCTTAGTATTCCATTTTCCCCATTACCTAATAATATTCTTCATTTTTTCAGCACAGCATGGAAGGGAAGGTTGTGAGGCATTGACAACAAATTCCAGGGAAAGCTGGAACTTTTTAAAAAAACAACAAACAAACAAACAACCCAACTACCCCCCAGACAGACCCCAGCCAAAGCAAACAAATACCCCAAACCCAGAAAAACAGGGTATCTGTCAGTGCTGACAGTTTACTTTACTGACTCTGCTTGTTACTGAATGTTTTGGGCATTTAGTTTTGTCTTTGTCCTTTTTTGGTTTTTGTTTTCTTTCCTTTGTGAAGTGTCCTTAGAGGTGTCACTTATGCTTGTGGTATGAGAGTTTTGTTATGCAGACATATAACAAAGGCTGCTGTGCCCTATGTAAGGTGTGTAGCCCACCAAATAGTTTGCATTTTAAGACTGAGAGTTGATAGACATATATCAAGACAATCTTAAAATTCACAGAGAAAATGAAATTAACTTGAGATATCCTTTTAATAGATGGTTGTTGGTAGGTTTTGTCTCTTCAGCAGCACCCTAAAAGGGCCTAGGACATAATGGTCAGTAGAAGGATTGAAGAAACAGAAAGTTTTGTCAGACTGGTACTGAAGGCTGTGCTGGCCTCTTTTTATGTTCATCTATTCAAGCTATTAACCAGGATTCCTGTGCACCTTTTGCAATAATTAATTGTTCACTGAAGAATTAATGCACGACTTGAAATGTATTTTTAATTCAGTGTATAGTGTATTGATAACAGTATTTTCCTTTTTCGTTGCACGTACCGTATCTCGATGCAGTTCAGCTTTAGCTTAATAATTTTAATCCTTCAAGTAACTGTTTTAAATAAAGAATGTTCAACTATTTTACATTAACTGGAATATAAAGTATTATATTTAAATAAAAACCCATAACTTAGAATTTTTAAAATTATTTCTTTATTATTGTACTACTTGTATGTATCAGGCTTGAGGGAATGAGAGGGTTAAAAATAAAATTAATTTTAAAAAAGTTTTACAGAGAAACATAAAAATAACATATACAGGCATTTTATCTCTTCACCAGAGCAATAAGTTAAAAAGTTTTAATTTCTTGTTTAATTATAGTAGAAAACTGAAATGCATGCTGTCTTTTGTACTATTTCGTATTACATTTTTACAGTACATTTCTTTTTTCAGTAATACGTCCTTTCTGTTTTCAGACAAACTTTAACACTGTTCTGGCAAGAGAGAAAATGAAAAAAGAAAACATAATTAATGATCTTAGTGACAAATTAAAAGTGCTTACACAACAGCAAGAAAAAGATAAGGGTAAGCAAAGTTCTGGAGAAGTATTCACCTTCTCGAATAGGACTGTTCCATTCTCTACAGATTGGTTTTCATCCTTAGTGCTGCTGTAATTAAAAGAATTTATTTGTGTCATAGATTTGATTGAAACCCTTTCTGAAGATCGTGCTCGCTTACTTGAAGAGAAGAAGAAGCTTGAAGAAGAAGTTAATAAGCTGAGAAGTAGTAATTTTTCTCCATCAACCTACTTGGCAGCAGTGTCAGAAGCTTGTGGAGCCTGTGCAGCTGATGTGCCCACTGACACAGACAGATTGGTTGCTGACTTTGGGGCTGAAGGGAGAATGGACTCCACGATGGAAACCAGTATGATGGCTGTGCAGTAAGTATGAGGCATTAGAGTAGAAATACTCAGAGCATGGTCTCATTCTGGAAATGTGTGCTCTTGGGTGGTGTGAAGTACAGATGAGCATGTTTAACTCTCCTCCTGCCTTTGATGCTCTTCCGAAAATATTCTTTTAAATGTACATATGCATACAATTGTGGTGTCACAATCATCAGGAATGTGTGGGTTTGATGACTTTGAAGTATGCAGCCTCAAGGTGACACTTGGCCCCAAAATCATGACATAAAATAATTTACCTAAGTAAACAAAGTGTAAGTCAAACAGAAGAAAAACTGTAGTAGTGAATGAGCTGGGAGGCTGCATGTTACTGGTGTTTCTTTTGAACAGTGTCTCACTTCAATGCTACTAGCTTTTTGAAGAACTCCAGACTTGTCCATACCTTTCACAGAAGTAATGAACCTGACTGGGAAACACACAAGAGAAGCAAGGTTTTTACCAGAGGAGCAAGAGCAAAATTGTTAGATACACTTACATTTAGTTTAGTCAGTGTCCATCACAACTGATGCTGCCTGACCCAGAATCCCATACCCAGAGCACTGAATAGCTTTGTGGAAGTGAGGATGAAAACAGTTTGTGCTCATCAAACTAAACTTGCACTGATAATAAAACAAGGAAGTACCCTATCTTTAGAAAAAGAGTTGTTTCTAATCATTGTAGTCCTGCACTCTCAGAAGAGATGTACAAAAAAATTAAGCTTGTGAACAAAAAAATTACGGCTCAGTGTATGCTTAGACAGAAACTTTTACAGGCTTCTGTTGACTGCTTCCTGTTACATGAGAGCTAAACAGCCTTTTAACTGAAATGAAGTAATGATTAGTATGGCTTAATTATAATCTGTTATCTTTGCTGAGCATTTTACTTGGGTTTATAGCAAGTTTCGTCCCAAAACATGTCCATTTTCTTTTTTCAACCAAATCTGTTTGGACTAGAAAATAAATCGTTTCTTCCGTATTAAACTGACTTTAAAATACATTGTAACTGGTTTAGAAATTACTGTTTATGTTCTTAAGAAATTACTTGAGATATTATCATTATTTTATTGTACCCCAGTGCTCAGTTTATTGCACGTAAATGGCAACAAGTAGCAAGTTCACTTCAGTGTCTCTACCAGAGAGTACTAGGGCACTTCAAACTACTCCCCAGTAGCCTTTAAGCTACAGACTAGGAAAACGGGACATCATGGAGCTGAATTGCAATATCAGGGGTTAACTGTCAAAGCATGTGGAGATGTCTTTCATCCTGATGTCTTGAAAATGATGCAGAATACCAAGAAATGCCCCCATGTAGCTTGATAAACTACTTGATGACTGAAAATTCACTGGCTTGTTGCAACAAAGAACCTCCTTGGTTGAAAGAAAAGAAAAAAAATCTGAAACAACAGCCAGAAATATTGATGCTGATTCTTACTGTTTCTTTCTATGCTGCTCCCTCTGTGCTAGCAAATGTGTAATACTCTTCACTGAGTGACAATGGCAGGTGGGTATGGAAAAGATAACTTTTGATATGAAAAAAAATTTCATTTTTAACCTATTCATTTTCTTTCTCTTTTAGTGAAAATGTCCATATGTCTGAAGAAAAGCAGAGGATAATGTTGTTAGAAAGAGTGAGTAGATTGTGAGGTTAAGTGTTACAACTGAGTACTTTAAAAATATGTACATGTGAAGTTGTGCTGTGGTCAGTTACATACTCTGATGCGATATAGTGTCTGCAAGGATTATAAATACGATTATAAATACGATTTCAGGGAGTGTTTTTTCATTGTACTCTTGGATCAGTATAATTCACTGAAGTAATTCAAGATAACTGTTAAAACATTACTCTTGGCCTATCCTTGTTCTGTTTATGTAGGCTTTACTATGAATGACTCCAGTGTAATACCACTTCTTAGGAGTGACAGATCATTGATCCAGAGAATTTCTGTAGAAAAAAAAAGTTGCAATTTCTTTTTCCAATTAAGGCATACAAAACAGCTGGACAGGATTTAAGATTGATTCACCGGTTTCTCATGGAAGTGGGTAATTTCTCCTTGTAGGCTGTATTCTTGGTAAAATGTGAGATTAACCCCTAGTAGTTCCATTGGAGTATTTCAGATTCAAGTAATTTTTAGCTGTCCAGTCGTATCTAACTTCATCTCAGTTGTCTTTTTAAAGTTTACTTAAAAAAAAGAAAAAAAGTGTCTTTAGCTTTAGGCTTTCTAGGATCACTTGGACTAAAATCTGTGACCAAATAAAGAACAGGAATGCTTTCTGTTAATGGATTGTGACACTGTATGATGCAACTGCCTGGATGTTTTTGACTACAAGCACATACATGCTTTATTCTGTCATCTTATTACATAGGATTTGTCATGGGCAGAAGCTGTAACATAGTAATACATTACATTTCTTTTGCCATTCTGTCAGTGACATGATTTTCTAACTGAAAGAAAAGTATGAGTATGGAGGTAAACATAGTTTAGCAGTGGGTTTTGTAGTACTGGGATAATTGCTAGACTTAAAATTTTTTTTGCATATATTTTTTCAAAAGATATCTTGATAATTGTTATAGCACTGAAAGATGTGGTATTGTACAAGTAGTTGGGCTCTAGTCGTACCAGAACTATTTTTTTTAATGTTTGTACTGTATGAGGTATAATAACCAGTTAATTAGATTAAGATTTTCTTTCAGACTTTGCAGTTGAAAGAAGAAGAAAATAAGAGATTAAATCAAAGATTGGTAAGTATCTGTGCAATGCATATTTTAAGCCTCATGAAAAAATAAGAAAAGCTTAAAAATTTAAGTTTGTTAAAATCTAAAAATGTTTTTTTTATTAACTTAAGGAATGTTGCAAGTGTTAAGGCAAGTGGTAAATAGATAACCTCATAACCTTCCAGAGGTACCTGAGCTTAGTCTTCTCATGGAAGAAGATTCACAGGACTGGAGAGTGACTTCTTCCCAAAGAACACAGAGCGTCCAGGCTTGGGGTAGGGGGTGTTAATTTCCAGGGCACCATGACTCAGTTTTCAGCAACAGTAGGTTGAAGGCCAGTTTACAAGAATGTAAATATGCCTGCACTCTAAGCATAATTGGAAGTGTTAGCAATAACTTAGGGATTGTTTTGGGAAACCTGCACCTGTCACTTTGTAAGGTGTGAAACTGTAATTCTGCCTAGCAACTGGAAATGCAGGCAGCCACCATATGAAATGCTCAAATACAGTAAATGCCTATGGAAGGAAAAATAATGTAGTGACATAGAGCCCTGGATTCCTGGACTATAAATTCTTCTCCTTTTTCTTATTCCCAGTTTATCCTTGCTAGTAGGTCTCAATTTTAAGTCTTAAAAAAATTCCCGTGTGTATAGGAAACAGGCACATCCTTTGGGTGGACTGGCCATGGTGATCTCACTTTCTTTAAGTGACAGGTAATACCTAGAAGTTTGGTATGAACTGATATCTATGTAGTGGGAAGTTACATTTCATACCAGGTGTAAGAAAGGGTAGCAAGACATCTAAAAGTATAATTTTTAAAGGAGCATTTTTAATTCAGAATGTCAGTGAAGTGTACAGAATTTATGTAAGTGTAGTTTTCATACTACAGTAAAACTCAAAACACATTGGACAGTTTTCTAAATCTCTCTGTAGGTTTCTTGAATCAAACTCTTGATCTCTTGTCATCTCAGAGTAAAATGAAATGGAAAAAACACTGTGTACAAGACAAATAGAAGATTATTCTTGTTATGATTAATACAAATCCATGTAGGAGAAATTGGCAGTTCATTGGTCTCTAAAGCGATTCAAATTTGATTTCTAACTGGGCGTAGGAGCTTCTTATCTTTTCAATTCCTTACTTAGAAAATGAGTTTTTTTCATAGATAAGTTTATTATTTGTCTCTTCATCCTTCGTTCCCTCTCCCCCTCCTTTTAAATGCACTTCTGAAATTGCAATATACATCAACTCTTAAATACCAGTATTTAGTTCTGTTGGGATACTTCAAATAAGAAGGTTAGAAGGCATTCTGTGTGAAAAAGAAAGTCTTCATAGGTTACTGGCTTTTGCAGAAGAACTTGTGGGTTACTTCTGCAAGGAACAAAAAGGAACTCCTTTTAATACTTGGAATGTTATTTCAGGATTTTTATTCCAGTAAATGAATTACTGAGAAAGGGAAACCTTTTTTCAGTCGAAAGGCTATTACAGTTGTACTCATAAAACACTCCTTACTAGGTTTTAATGGAATTATTCTCAACATTCTAATTTGTTCTGTTTTTCTTGAAGTTAGAAATCAAGGAAAAACACAGAAATCAAGCTATTTTGTCTTTTAATTTAACACTTACTCCATTTTTTTAAAACAGCAAGAAAATATCTGGTGTTTATATCTGAAGAGAACTCTCAAACACTTTTGTGAACAGTCTAAGCAAATTTGACGAATTTCATGCTAGCTGCAACTTTTTCAAGAAAGAAAAGTAGCCTCTACCCCAAAAAAAATTTAAAAAAACCCTGGAGTTGGATCCTGTAAAGAAAACTGCTGGAAGTGTCATCAGAATTTGAGAGCTTTCTGTGATGTAGTGCATTCAATTTGGACCCATTCTTTGAAGAAATGAAGACAATGAGCTGTGAATAGTCTTCAAGCTCATATGAAGACAGGCTGGTACTGCCTCTGGAGAAGTCAGGGGGCAAGATTGACAATAGGAAGGAAATAACGTGTAGGGAACAATATTTGAGTTACAGCTGAGAAATCATGTGCTAAACTTCAAGTATGAGCAATCTAGATTTGAATAGCATGTAAAAATGGTCCAGGAAGTAGGAATGTATGGAAAATCTGCAGGACCTCTAGTCAGAGTTTCTGTGGAGCAGTTATGAATTGTCTTTCCTAAGGAGGTTACCAGAGGGTGATGGAACAGATGCATTTGTATCAGATCAGTTTCTCCAGCTACTTGCCAGCATTGGGACAGGTATTCCTTCGGAGGCAGAAGTAGCATTGTCATTTCAGGTTATCATAGTTATTGTAGAAACTGTGTGTGTGTATATTTTTATTCATTTTTAGTTTATCCTATTGAAGTTGGTCCATGTGCCAGTATTAATTAATTCAAACAGAATTAAAGGCAAATATTATACGTACAGGAGATAATTCTTATGTCCAAAACCTCACATAATTAAGCCTTTGCTTGGTCTTACTAAACAAAGAATTATGGACTCCAGTTTTATTCCAGAGAGTGCTGCTCTGTTTACTACAATAAGCTTTGTATTTTGTGACAGTGCTTAGAAAAACTGAGAGACCATGTTGAGTTAAACATCTAGAGTTTAATTGTAATAAACATGTTTAAACTCCAGTGTTCTACCATCGGCTTTTTCTAATGCCCTTGGGTTCTGTATTAGAATGCACAGTTGGATCATAGGTCTTGTTGTATGCTCGGAATGAATCTTCACTGGCACTGATCTGAAAAGCCCTTCCCAGTTCTAAATAATGAGGGAGAAGTTAGTTTTGCAGAAATTTCATAATCAAAGGTAGCTGTTAAAAGAAAAAGCACTATAGTGTAGTGGAAACCAAAAACAAAACACAAACAACCAAACTTAATACAGAGCAGGATGACAAAAATATGTTGGGTTTTCTGAGTGAATATAAAATCTGCAAGACTAGGCACTGTTTGAAATTGATCAAAAATTATCTTGCCGTGTTCTTACCTGCAATGTACATTTCATCATAGCTTGCCAGTACTTTATAGCTTTTTTTCTTTTTTATAGATGTCCCAAAGCATGTCATCAGTATCCTCAAGACATTCTGAAAAAATAGCAATTAGAGAGTAAGTAGATGTTAATTTTCATATAAGTAGGTAGATATGCTTTCAATAAAATAAGTGTGTAGGTAATGTTTCAATTCTTCTGTTCGTGCTCTGTGGTGAAAAATTACAGATTACTCTATAATTTAGCCATCATCTATTGAACCATCCCAGTTGAGCGTAAATCAAATTTTATAAAACCTTTTTATAAACCAAAAAAACAGCCTTTTTGAACTCTCTGTCAGTAACTTTCTTGAATTCCGTACTTCCTGGGATTTCTAGAATTCTCTGAGGTGTTTCTTAGATTGCTTTTTTGTTTATCTGTAACCTTGAAGTCTAAGAAAAGGTAGAAGGAAATCTGTTCACCCTGAATATGCATAGTGCTGTATTATATTTCAAGAGAAGTCTTACCTTCCTGAAGTCTTCAAAGTTCTTGGCTTACTCTAACAGAATGAAATAAAATTAACTCAAACATTTTGGTAGGTATTACCAATCTGTTAGCAGTTGCATGTAGAATTGTTGCTGGAAAAAGAAGTATTCTTGTAAAATGTGAAAGCTACAAACAACTTCTTAATGAAGATTAGACTTATAAATTACTTGACTAATATAAAAAATCTTTTTAGAAAGAAAACCGGCACAGATTACTCTGTTAATGTTTTTCAAATTACGCCAATGTCCATTTTTGCTGTAACAAAGTCAGCACGTGAAGAATCATTTTTTTTCCCTTTAGCATCTGAAAATTGTGGCAAGTGTCTTGGTAGTTTTTGGGGAGGAAAATGTTGTGAAAGAAGAATTCATCTGTCCAATAGAGATGATTTTAAGTCAATATAGCCTGTCTTCATAATAAGTCTAGGCAGAAAAGTTTGGAGTATTGTTTATTTAATCCAAAAATGAACTTCAAAGATAATGACCTAAATTTCTCTAGATTTACTCAGTTGACTGACTATGTATCTGTAGTTTCCTTCTATGGAGAAGTTTTTCACTTTCTTTGCAGTTCCTCCCTCATCCCCAAAGTAGTAGTAATATTTATTCTTAGAGCCCCTTCATGATGTAATGCTTAATTTGTAGCCATTTTAGACTTAATTTCATTAATGGGTAAATAGTTTACTTGCAAGACATTTGCACTGTGGAACAAGAAGTTTGGAGACAGAAGTCATTCTCTGAATTCTGTTATTGAAACTTTGCATGAGAACTTGGTGGCTTCTTGTGTTACCCTGGTGTCAGGAAAAAGCAGTTTTAGAACATTTTGCGTAGTCACCACAGTGTTTCTTTGGCTTTTCATCATTTGATCAAAGATGAACACTTCATCCCTTCTTTGTCTTGTATGCTTAAAACTTTAAGATTGAAAGCTGCATAAATGTTTTTGCTGTATTTTTCAGTGTTCAAATTGGCTTCAGTTTGAAACATCAAAAGAATGTTTGTAAACACTGCTACAGTGATGGTTAACTTAAGTACCGGTGAATAAAAATAATACAAGATTGAAACATTAGTATTTTGTTAGGTACTTCTGATTATATTTTAAAGCAAAACTGAAAGTTCTTTTGAAAAAAATAATTTGAGCTGATGGGTGTAGAAAATCTCAAAATCACTTTTTAAAGATAGCCTGCTTTTGTTGACTTCAGAAAATAGGAAACGTATATGAGTTGGCGTAGCAAGTGGAAATGTCTGCTACTGTTCAACTTAGTCTGTCTCAGGCAATACATGGGAGAAAAAAATGTAGTGTAATTAATGTAGTTTCAAGCTTCTATGGTTTTTTTAAGTCAAGTTCTGAGTTGTTTTTTTTTTTTTCCAGTTTTCAGGTTGGCGATTTGGTTCTCATTATCTTGGACGAAAGGCATGACAACTATGTGTTGTTTACTGTTAGTCCAACCTTGTATTTCTTGCACTCAGAGTCTCTTGCTGCATTGGATCTCAAACCAGGTGAGTGTGGTAAGTGTCAAATTTTTTCTAATTATCTCCTCTTACAAATAACACTCTTAACTTTCTCACACTAAGTGATTTTATAAATGTGTAAAATACGTATTTATAAAATACAAGAAGCATGTAATATAGACAGTTGTCAGCTATCTTTGTAGCTTTTGCTAGTTGTTCTGATGCAGAATATTTTTCAAGGCAGAGCGTTTTTAATTAAAAATTTATATAGATGTTAGTATCTTGGAAAAGTAGGGAAAAATATCTGCATCTTTAAAGTAAGCTGTAAAAAAAAAAAAAAAAAAGGGGGAGAAAATGCCAATTTGGTGCACCCAGAGAGTACGTTAACATTCCCATCAGGCTGCTTTAACTGCTCAGCAGCATGAATAGTAAATAACAAAATGTAGACAACAGTATATGGGAATTTGCAAGCAATATTTTTGCTCATAGTTTTTCCACCAAATTAAGGTAGTATTTATTGTAAGTTTTCAGAGAAGACTTTCTGTATTTCTTTGTTTATGTTCAGGTTGCTGGCACATTTACTTTTTTTCTCCTTTAAACTTCAGGGCTTTTTATTGGTTGGTTGTTTTTGGCAGCTATCTAAACTTAGCTAAATTGAAATTTTTTTAAATGAGGAAAAATAACAATGCTTTGCACTAAGCCATGAGCTACATGAAGTGGATTCATGGGAATGCCTTTAAACTATCATGTTTTTTTGCAAACCCACCTGTGCTCCCAACTTTGTAGAAATGTCTAAGAATACGCATCAAAAGAAAATTTATATTAATTCTGCTTTATCAGTGAAAGTTTCTGTAATTGCATGTCACAAGCTGTCAAACAATTTCCCTGAGCAGACTCACTGTAGATTGCACTTATGATGAAAGATGATAGATCTTCAATAACTATGTAGTCTCCAGAAGACCACTAAGCCCTAACTGGATTCTGAGTCTGCTGAAGGATCTGTGCCGTGCGTCATCTGTGAATCATAAGGGGAAAATGCCTGTCTCACTTCCAGATGTAATACATTCTGAACTATGGCATTAGTAGTGCATTCATAGCTGTGTGAAATATGGTAGGCTTTTCTTACTGTTTTTTCACATGTATAAGGTAAACGCCATGTCAGTTTGTGTGTTACTGTGAGGAGTTAATTCACTGACCTGGTTTCAAATGGACTCAGCTTGTTCCATTCCTTACCGCTTGCTGAACAGAGTTAATCTCAAATCTGAGAAAACTGCACATAAAACAAGCATGAAGACTTATCAGTTGCCTGAGGGACACATTTGTCTCTGTCTCAGTGCTTCAGGAAACCATGTTTTGATTCTATTCCTGCATCAGGGAAGTGGGGAAAATGAGATTCAGTACACTAGTTGTATTTGTGATAGGTTAAAATTGGTGTGGACCTAGGTACTGCAAATTATTGTTTTAAGGGCCACCAAAGTGTTGCATTTAAACTTGACCTTACTTAATGTTTTTGTTTATTTTAAAAAATGAGTTTTTAAAAGAATTTCTGCTTTTAATAAAAATATTATGTAATATCCTGGTACCTGTAGTTGCTTATCCAAAATATTAAACATATTTTCTCTTTAGCATCGGGTGCATCTAGGAGACCTTGGGTGCTAGGAAAAGTGATGGAAAAGGAATATTGCCAGGCAAAAAAGGTAAGAAAATAGTAATGAAAAATCATCTATGATTAATAGAAAAGAAAGTAAATCTTAATATTTGTAATGTTTGTGACAAACTCTCTCTGCATAAGAAGTTAGATGAAAATTGTCCTAAGTTCTGCTATTCCTGCTCTTCTTTTGGGTCAGTGAGTAGCAAGAGCAGGGGAACCAGAGAAGAGTTGAGTGAGCAGTGGGTTAGGTATTTGCATCCACACTGCCCAGAGCTTTGCCGGAGTCCTGAGGATCTCCTGAATACTGAGTAACGAGAATCAGTTTGAGCTTAAAAATACAAAAATCAGTAGAATAATCCCACATTTTAATTTTTTTTTCTTTTTTTATAGGCACAAAACAGATTCAAAGTTCCTTTGGGTACAAAATTCTACAGAGTGAAAGCAGTACCATGGAACAAGAAAGTATAACAAAACAAAGTTTTAGTTCATTCTGTCTCCGTTCTTTTTTTGACTTGTCCTTCAGTGCTCGTTCATCGCTCCAAATACCAGGCCATCTTTTTATACTGAGGTCATGTGACAAGATACGTCATTGATGTACTGCTTTTACTTTTTAACAGGTGACATTTTAGAAACAAGAAATTCATCAAAAACTCTGGCCCTAACTGCTTCGATTTTTTTACCCAGATAACTTTAAGAGTGTGGACCAAATGAGTTCATTTTCTCGAAGGGCAACCACATAAAACATGGTTTGTTTGCCATGTTAATTGCCTGTTAAATATACATTAGCTTGTATTTAGATGTTAAATGTTAGTTACCATTATTACCAGCATATGTCCTTTTGTGAAATCATTATCAAAGTACTTGCACTCTTTAACAGATTCTTTATATGTGTAAAATTCATCAACTATTTAAAGAGGGTGTTCATTGCATGCAGATAATCATATAATTTTTCTTCAACATGAGTTTGCCTCAGTAGATGAATAAAAATAACTACTGCAGCTTGTTTCATTACATGAAAATGCTCTTTAATGTTAAAAAACCCTTGTAATTTGATGGACTGATTTTGAAAATCAGTCACAGTTAGATCTGCAATCTTCAAAAGCACTTTCGATGGATTGATCACACAGATTCTGAAGGGAAGACACCTGTGCCGTTTGTTCAAAGTGAAGCACTTGTTCTTCCCAACAAAACAGAAGTCTTGTATTAATCTATTTAGAAAAATCATATTGATGAAATTGTATTTCATGGTTGAGTTTCAGGAAAAAACTCATTGTACATTAACCATACAAGAGTCATTTAAGTAACAAATTATTGTAATTGTAAAAGACATGTAGAATTTTAAAACAATAAAGATTTGAAACTGTATGTGTTTGAAGTATTTGTGTGCCTTTTAAATACTATCTTTAATATTTATTTCAGGTTAACCTGTTGCAGCTTCTGTGATTTCTTCAGTGGTTTCATTACATAGAAATACCCAAATTTTCTATGAGAGAAAAATTTTATGTTTCCAAAAAACATTTGGGAATTACAAGAATTACCTTGTAATCATAAAAAAGAATTTAGGTAGACAGAAATTTTAATTTTGTCAGCATATTAAATGGATAAAGGACATTTTTAAAGTAGTTATACTGACTACATTTTTAAAATGTAGTCTTATTTATTTTGTTTTTTAATAACAGTATAAAAGGGATGTACTATAAATATGTAGCCAATGGAAAGTGAAATTATGAGTTCAGCTATGAGCTTATGCCTAGGACTCAATCCATACAGTTATTCAGCTGTGATTTATCTTCACATGTGAAGTGGAAGAGGAAGAGATAAAGAAATGATCACATGAAAATCTCAGTGCTTCTGCTCATATGTTGCAAATAATATTTCTCTAGACTAACAAGTCCACTTGAATACCCAGAAACATCTGTATATGCTTTATTTAAAATTTTGTTCCATAACAATTTTAAGTTTAGATTTTTATGAAATGCATGGGCTTGTAACTGTATCATATCTTTGAGTAAATAAATCTAAGTCAATTGATCTGTGGAAAACAGAATGTCATTTCGTCAAGTTGCATTCTTACCTGGTTGTTAAATTGATTAGTTGATGTACTGACTTTTTAAAATTAGTTCTCAGATGCGCCTTACTCTTCAAGAATAGTATTACCATAGTTGAGTACTGCCCAGTGTAAAATTTGTAAATACCATAAATCTATAGGACAGGTTTAATGCATGAAAAAGCAAACCAAAGCAACAACCCATGCTGTAATGTTTTTAATCATTTAATTTTTCACCTTTGGTACCGTAGGATTTTAGCTTTTATATTTTTCATATATTTGTGATCCTTTGGTGTCTAACTCTAAACTCCATATAGAGTGTTAGTTACTGTTCTCCCATTTTGGTCAGGCAAAACAATTCCTCTCTAGGCCTGGGAATTAAGGACACCTTATCGTCTCAGGCCCCAAGAAATGTAAACAAAAATGAGTTGAGGGCGAGCAAACTTTGGGGTAAATGACTTCATTATGTGAAGCTGTAATTGGAAGATTAACCCCCAATATGCAAATGGGCCAAACTTATAAAAGTATGAAAACCCGTGACCCGTCGTCCATTTTTGGGTGTAGCCCCTGCAGGGGCTTCGTCTGCCCTAAATGCACCTGAAGGCCTTTCAATAAATATAACCGCTTTTTATTCTCTTAATTGTCTGGCCTCTGTTTTTAGGTAGCCCCATAAGGCATCACCTTCAACTAAATGGGAATTCAGTTCTGTCTGCAATTTGATGCAGTCTTGTTCCTTAAGTCAGCTGAGTCACAGGTGGTTTATGAAGTTACACACATAGCGTAACTAATTTCTTTTAATATGCCAAGTGCCTAGAAGCTTCGATGTCTTCTACTCATTGACAAAACTTGCCCAGCCTCAGATACTACTGCTGTGAATATTATCAGTCTTCCAGGGATTAGTTACTTCTTGGAAGCCATCAGGCTTTGCTAAGAGGCACAGAGCCCTTCCATGTCTGGGAGGACAGTTACTCCTTGAGTAGCAGCAATGGATCTGTGTAGCAAGGGGCAATCCGGCACTATGTAAGACCCCACTCGTTTGTTATTGAATAGTCTATTTCAAAGATAAGTGAAATGTTGCCTAGAACTTTCTCCATGGAGGAAAGGATGTGTTGTCGGTCAAGTTCTTCCAAATTGGATAAAACTGCTAATTTGATGATGGCCCTACATGACAGAATACCTACAAGTGGCACTCCTTTTAGGGCATACAAAAATTGAAGCAGTTTTCTTATACTGTAAGTCATTAAGCACTAAGGTTTGTGTGTCCTTCTGCTCTTTGTTGATGACGTATCATGAAGTTCATTTGTTGCAGGCTCTGAGGTGGTGCCCTGAGTGCCAAAGTGAGGTGAGTACAGAACTCGTGCTGAGAATTAACCTCCTTGCCAAAAAACCAAAAAAAACCTCAGAAATTCCTTCATCTTTGTCTATAAAAACATCTCAACTTTCTAGTCTCATTTTACTGTTGCCTAGATTAAAAATATATGCTTTTAAGCTTATATATGGACAGTAGCAGTGATTATTTATTATACTATAAAAGTTGGCTTAATTTCTAGTTTAAGATAAAAATACATGACTGAGGTTTATATAACTCAGAAACACATGAACAATATATGAAAGTGAACTTGGGAAGCACCTAAATAAATTGATTAAAATAAAGTGCTGTAATGCAAACTATGAGGGAAGAAAAAGTCCTTCCCTGCTGATATCTGCCACTTAAAAGAATGCCAGGATGTATCTGTTATTGTTACATGACATCATATTTTTAAAATATAAATAAACAGCAGTGGCTTTGGGTTTTAGGAATATTTGTCATGTGTTTCGTTTTATAATCTTTATGTATATCCAAAATGGAAATTCTGTCAAACAAACTCCTAACATATTTAGTAATGATTCTGAACAGTCATTGAGAAAAATGTAGTTTACATATTTTTTGTATGTCACAGCCTTACTAGTTCTTAAAAGTATGTTTGTTATGTACCACCTATGCGCTTCATCTTGCTCCATAATAAAACTTTGTGTATAGCTATATAATTTGGATGAGGAGCATGGTCAGGAGGGATGGGAGAGAAGTTGGAGGATAAATTTGATGATCTCAAATTTCCCTAATTTAGTGGAGCTGCATGTTGGAAACTTAGCAAATACTAAAAAAAAAAAGCCTCTTGTGCTACTGCTAATACATGTTTATTCCAAAGTCCGGCTTTAGAGAGAGGCAGCTATTTTTTTGAACTGCAGAGAGGAAAATGAATGGTAGAGAAAGCTGATTGAAAGCAAATGCTGTCCTGCAGACAGAAGGGATGTGATAATTTAAAAGGGCTATTTTCCCAGTGTTCCTGGAAAGCTATATCCATTTGAATAATTTGAGAAGCATATCGGGTTTTGCACTGCTCTGCAGTCAGTCTCAGGTCAGGAGCTTGTGCTGTTTAGAGTTCAGCTGTGTTGCATTTGAATCTCAAGATGGTCTGAGTAGGACCATTTTTACAGTGAAGTATACACTTTTCCCTGAGTTACCTATGTTGCACAGCAGAACTGGGAAATCTTCCCTCTGCAAATTTGTTATGTGCCTTTTTGCAGCACTAGTTTTCTTTGTGACCTACATTGCACCCTTGTTTTGTGGAGTTTAGCTAGAAGCTAGAGTGGCTGTAAGCAGTTATGGCAAAAATTGATTATTACTTTGTAGTGCTGTTTCATTCCTGTAATTTTTTTCATTAATAAATTGTAATGCAGGGAATTGCTGCTTAGTGCCAAATTAGTAATTCTAGAAATGGAGCATTCTCCATACAAGAACTCTCTTGCCTTTTCAAGTCTTTTAAACTTCAGTGATCTATCTCAGTGCTGCATTTTAAGGTCACGGATGTCTTTAGCTCCCTTTACAAGCCATTCTGCAGTCCTGAAGCAGGGATGATAAATGATAAAGGGTAAACAGTTACTTCCTTTAGCACTCACTGTATTGACACTCACTCATGTTAACAACATCCGCATAAAATACTGAGGAGCATGGGAAAGTCTGGTCCCCAGACTCCCAATACTCTGAATACTGGTTAAGAATTGAGTTCAGTGTTGATGCTCTCAAATAGCATCAGATTTAGAGAACAGTTGAGGTTGTAAGGAACCTCCTGAAGTTGTCTAGCCCAATTCTGCTGGGGCTGGAATCCTGTGAAATTTTTAATGCAGGTCTTCAATTTGCAACTAATTTGGCAATTGAATATTTGCAACATTCAATTTAGTCCTTTGTTTGGAAACCTGGATTGAAACTGCTATTGTAATTTGAGTAATTTTAAAATTCTCCCATATTTTTGGTTCAATTTTCTGAAATTAATCATGGATGGCATCCTTGCTTTACTTTTCCTGACTTTTGCTTCTTGGACTTAAATTCACTGTGTGTTTGACTTTTTAGGCAAACTTACTTAGTAAGTAGCAGATTTTTTTTCTGCAGTGGGAAAAGCTAGTATCTTACCTCCTAGTCAAGGATTTGTACTGTTTGCAAAAGGGTGTTAATGAAAAACTTTTTTCACCATGCTCAGATTAATAAATTGTGTTTCTGCTTCGGATCTTTGCATGAGATCTACCTGTTCTGAACACAGGGATGCATGTGCACACAGCCTTAGCAAATACTGCAAATACTGCAACAAGCAGCAGCTTTGGGCCTGTTTACCTGTGCTGGGAGTGTTAAAGGTGCAGAAAAATTGATAAAATAAGTAATGCCTCATTTTTTAATTTTTTAATGAAGATTAGGTACAGATCTATGAGTTATGTATAACCAAAACATTCTGTTGTGTTGGAATTTTACACGTACAAGTTGACACATTTTATAATCGTTATCGAGGACATCGTAATGTTTATATGTCAATTATCAAGGAGAGATGAAAAAATCTCAAGATCCTGGATCCTTAAGGGGGAGCAGTCAGTTTTAAGTACCAGTCCATCTCTGAGCCTGCATTAATTTAAGCAGTTGAAATTTCAGCACTTAGTGTCTAACATAATCAAAGTGCTAATGAGGAGACTGCTAAGCTGTGCTTCTTGTGGGGTGCTGGTCAGCATTAATTGTATACCATGTTTCTTGTGAATGGTGGGGTGTATTTTTAGCAATGATTTGACAATGATTGAAATGGTAGAAAAAGGTTATACTTACACTGAATACAGTACTGAATACTGTAAATAGCAAGTGATGATTTTATAGACGGTGGATAACTTTTTAAGCTTTAGAAGGGACTTTTATGTTATGTAACTATACAGAAAAAAAAGGTATTTATTTTCAGTTGAAACCAGCTGACTAAAACCAACTGTCTGCTTTTAAAAGGCTCTAAGCTAGAAATAGCCTTTTTTGGTATATACTAAGATTTCTTGAATTGGACTGAAGTAATTTTTCAGAGATTGTATTTTTAAAAGTATTTAATCAACAAAAGAGCTAAACAGTAAAATATTCTCCTTTAATTTTAGACCATGTAGTGCTAATAATATTTCTATTCCTTATGTTTGTAGCTCTTACTTATAAGTGATATTTTTTAAGCTTAAATAATTTGCCCCAGATATGATGCATGCAGTTAAATATGCTTCTGTTGATCTTCTAAGTCTACATTGTAGACTTCGAAAAAAATTCCAAATTAACAGTAGAATGTGAGTGCATATACAGTGTTGTTGCTACTCTGGAACACTGGATCTTTTGAACCTAGGTATAGGATAGGATGACTGCTAATGGTTTTAATCTAAAAGAGGGTAAATTTAAACTAGATATAAAGAAGAAATTTTTTATGATGATGATGGTGGAGCACTGGGACAGGTTGCCCAGAGAGGTGGTGGCTGCCTAATCCCTGGAAACATTCAGTGTCAGACTGGATGGGGCTCTGAGCAACCTGATCTAGCTGAAGATGTCCAGTCTCATTGCATGGGGGTTGGACTAGGTGTCCTTTAGAAAGGCCCTGCCAATCCAGAATATTCCACAATTCTATGTATGATTACAGTATGTGTGTATGTACTGTGATGGCATATGCTTCATTTATGGCAGTTTTTAAGCACGGAAAAATTGAGAAATGTTGCCTTATGACTGCTTGTCAGAATTGGATTTTATGTGCCTGAGGATGCGCTTTTCAATTAGCTAATTAGGTGCTCTTTTCCTGCGCCTGTGCTTCCACATCTATTCTCAGTTATGCATTAAAACCTTGCCTTGAACATATGATTACATTCTTGTCCTTTTTATGGTGGCAATTTCTGAGCAGAATGCTTGCTATGTGTCTCTTACGTAAGACCTGAGTTTCTCCAGATAATTTACTTATTTTTGGTACCTGACAACCAGGGTGTCCAATTTGAGATATTTGGGCTGCTCTTTTCAGGCTGTAGCAGTTTGTATCTTCAAATCCTGTGCTCTCACCATTTGTGCTCTCTCCATTATGTAAGCAGGAAGGTAAAGCAGTGTGTTCAAAGGCACGTGTAAGTACGTAAAGTATTTAATCACAAGTATTTGACACTTGTGATTCTCAGGCACCTCTGGAAACTGTGTTGGTAGCCGTGTGGGTCAGCTCTTGCTCTGTAAACCAGTTTCCCCTATTAATACAAGACACACAGTCGTAATGTGGTGTGTGTGTTAAATCACATACTTCCTTAGTATTTTTCTTTGACTGAGACCTAATACACCAAAAAATCAATTTTTTACAATTGTTTACTGAAAACAGTAATTTATTTTCAGTAGACTTTTGCATGTTTTGATTTCTGTCTAGAGATCTTCTGCATTTTTCACTTTATATTAGACTTCTATAATGCATTCAAAAAGAAGGAAGAAAAAAAAATCAGTCTTGGTGCTTCTTCGTCTGCAAAATTATTTCTTTGATAAGCTACAAGTGTCATCTTGAACTTTCAGACTTTCTGTTCCTATAATCACCTAGCAATCATCTTGAGAAATTTTTTTTAAACTTACGACCCAATACTGCACAGGAAACAGGATGAGCCATGATTCTTACATGGTACCTTTGGACTATCTATTTTAATCTTTCTTCTTCTGCCTTTTTAGTCTAACTTGTCCTCTTCCCAGCTCTTCAGTGAGTTCAGGAAGAGGAACTTACTGTTGACAGCTCAAGTCCGTTCCCTGTATCCCTGTACGGCCAAATGGAGCAAATGCAGTTGTCTCATTGTGTAGATGAATCATATTTTCCATTGCACGTGGGTAATTTAACCTATTCACTGGTGACAAAAAAAAGTTGTGCAGAAGCTTTGATGCCCTGGTGCTGGAGCTGGTTGGTTAGTGTGTAGTATGAAGTTCTTTCCTGGAAAATCTCAACTCTTAGGAGCTTGAAAAGTTCCACAGGAGTACATCTAACCTTTAGGAAGCTACTGTGAGTAGAGATGCCACAGTGTAGTCTGGCATGAAGGGGGCCATCTGCTCTTAAGGGAAGACACCTCACTTCTAACTGCTGGGCTGTTGATTGAATAGCTTTGTCCAAGGAGTCTTAGTGTTTGGAGTTTGATTGGGTTTATAGGTTTTTTTCTTCTTAACTGCAAGAATTAAGCATCAAAACTGCATCACTTTCTGTGCAGAGGAGCAGCTGTTTAGTTGGCATCAGTAGCACCAGTCTCTCTCCTGCCTACAAAACATTCTTATAACCAAGTATTTGGATGGATACAATAAGAAACGATGAGAAGGCGAGAAGTTAAAATGGTTTTATTTTCTGTAACTATTAAAAAGAAAGGTGTTTTTACCAGCTTATTTTTTTATGTTGTGTTTCTTTACCCATCAGACAGTGACTTATTTATTGGTTTTGTGTTTCTCAAGCAACTGAAATCAATACATCTCTTATCTCATATCTTATGTTTTAACCAACAGGCTACATAGCAGTTCATTCTGCAGTAATATCTTAGGATGTCATGGACTCTCAGCCTGGCTAGGGTTAACTGTATAATTTCACTGGCAATCAAATTTTGAGGCAAAATTTAACGTTTTAGAAATGGCATTGTCTATGCTCTCCTTGCTTCCTATGACAGCTATAGAAGATGAAATCATAAACCTATTCAGGCGTTCAGTGCATAATTTGATTTTTTCTAACTATAGAAATTTTTGTTCAAGTATCCTCAATATTGATAGAACCAAAATTATACTAGTAAGTATTATTTTTATTGTAAGGAAAATAAATCTCTAAAGTATGTCTTGTACTTTTAATCATAAATAAGTATAAGAAGGAAATCTAATGATGGGCTTGTTCTGTCATTGCCTAGTAGATGTTCTTGGAAACTTGATTTAAAAGATGAGGTGAGAAAAATGACAAATCTGCTGTGTTGTGCTAATGGCTGCGTTTCTCTTTTGCTGAACTTTGCATGTTGACCAGTGAGAGAAGAATATCCTTAAAGAGTTTATGATAACCATCTTCACTGGTGACATTTTGCTTTCTGCTTGCCACAGAATTTAGCCCATCTTCCATAAATACTCTTCACTTGCCGTTCATGTTTTCAAGTTGCTCCAAATTCGTTATATTTAACTTAATTCTTTCCCTGGGTTGGTGGGATTTTAATTTTTTTCTGTGGAGTATTTCTGCAGAAACCGAGTTGCTTTGATATGGGTGTTGTTTTCCTTTATGGCCATACCTTGTCGTGTTCAGTACGTATGGAGTGAAGGATGGAGTGGATGCTGGATACGTGCTCAGGAGCAGAGGACCTCAGTGGGACCAGAGCTCTGATGCTGGCAGTGGCCTGTGATCATACAGCACAGGGTCACAGGGAAGTTCTTCAGGATGCTGCCTCAGGTCTTTTCTTGCATTGATCCAGGCTTCTGTGGCTGTTCTGACCCTGGATGTAGGGGTGAGGAAGAGGACATCAGGAGGAGGAGGGGGTTGAAACAGCTGTGCCAGAAGCTTCCTGTGATTCCTCTTAACATTAATCCCAGGAATTGGTACTCGGATGGAAAAATCATTTTAGCACAGGTTTTAGAGCCTTGGCCAGGGGAACTAAAAGTAATTTCAGAAACTGTTCTTGAAGTTTAACCCTGAAGCATGTGCTCTGTGGGATCACTGGTAAAGCGGTTCTGCACATGTTGTTCTGAAAGAAAGTAAACCCAGGACACTGTTTGAAGCTCACCCCCTTCTATACAAAGTGTGATGCTGCAAGAGGTAGAGATTTGTGAGCCCCCTCAAAAATTCAGCCGGCTGCTCTACCAGCTCTGACGTTTCCCAATCACAAATATTTGGTTCCAATGACCTGCAGCTGTGGCATTTACATACCCTTAATACACCGCCAGAAAGTACAGTCTCCACGTTTTTAGCTTCCTAAAATAGATGAATAGTTTCAACAGGACGATGTCTGTCACTGTTGCATAACCTCTGTTGAGTTCTTTCCGAGAGAATATTTTTGTTAAATCTGTGAACACAGTTATTAGATAAATGACAGAGCAATAGTAGCACTTCCATTTCTGCGTGCTTAGTTACTCCTTTTTAAACAAGCATGTGATTATGCTTCCACATGAAAGTGGGAGGAGTTGATTTAGTAGTTATTTTCATTTGAAAACCTTTCTAGATATGGAAAAAAGAAAAAGGAAATTCCAACACAGGGGAGGTCTGTTATTAAATTTTTGAATGCATAAAATGAATTGTGGTAAGTAACTATTTTAAATGTGTCCCAAGAATCCAGGAGTCTTTTTATAACACGATATCTGTGGGTTACTTCAGTGAAAAACAAAAAAAAGCGCATGGTATTATTCTCATGCAATTCTTTGACATAAGTAATGTTTAAATTTATTTTTAAATATATAGAATTAGGTGCTTTCTTATTTTAAAACCAGAGTTAAAAAAATAAAGCTCTCTTTTATCAGACTGCATCGAATTATTTATGCAGGGTAGTTAAACAGTTATTTTGTGGGTTTGAGACAATATCTGTTTGTAACTTTGTAACATCTGGTACTTTGTTTTTGTTTTGTTTTGGTGATCAGTGAAAGTAGAGGACAAATGTGGTAAGCCCTCCAATGGAATTCCTTGCTTTCTTCCTTCTGTGCTTCATCCTTTGACTAAGGCAATATTCCTGAGACGTGCCTCTAACATACGTTTCTATATAGGTTATGTAGCATGAAAACAGCATTGCTGTATGGATAACTGTGTGACTCTGTGATGTTTTGAATGTGCTTAATGCAAAGCTGATAGATCCCCTTGTCTGACTTGAGATTAGTCCTTTCATTAGACCAACTTCCTCTAGGCCTGCTTTTAAAAATTGCATGTGTTGAAGATGGACATTAAAAAAAGGGTATTTTCTTGCAAGGAATTTGTTTAGCCTCTCTTTCCTCTCTTTCCACCAGGTTCCAAGTTTGACTTGTGAATGAATATATATTCTATTTTCAAAACATATAAGGGAAGCATGGGTCTACACAGTCTATACTTCTGCGTTGGAAGAAGCAAAACCCACAACTTTTTGAGAAATACGAGTTTTGGAGCAAATCTCAAAGGGAGAACTACAGATAATAGATAAAGTAACTTGTTGGCTATTGGACTAGAAGATACTTTCCTAAGAATAAGAAACAATATTTTACTATACTTAGAGGATACTTTCTTAAGGATAAGTAACATTGTTTTACTATGCTGTAGTTTCACTTCCTAAGAGCTGTTACTCATAAGTCAAATCACTTCTCTGTATCACTTATTTGTAGGTGGAAATAAGGGTCTCAGTTGAGTTGCTTCTCCAGGTCCCTGTTTCATATAAACCCGGCCTTACAGTCTGCAGCTGCTTGGCATATTTTTCCTGTTCTCCAATCTGAATTTTTTTTCCACTTTCTTAGCCTTTTTTTTTTCCCTTGTCTCTTGATTTCTCATCTCTATTATTTAATTCTGTGAGAGAATATATATTGATTTTTTTGCCTTGAAGAAATTGTATCACTTGCTACCCCAAAGTCCTGAACTGTGAAAGAAGAGAACAAGCAGTGCCCTGCCAGGCAGCTGAGGCCATCTGCTGATGGTTTGCTTCTGACCTGAAGACTTCACAGTTTGAGTGCCTCTTTGATGGAAAATTTAAGGAGAAAATGGCTGCTTGCATTTCAGGAAGATACTAAAACTATGAAGAGGCAAGAAAAAAAATTTGTTGTCTTCAGGGTAGAAGTGAAAGTTGATTATTTGTGGCAGTAGCTACTTGAAAAAGCTGCAGTGCTTGTAAGAAATACCAGAGTGGCGATGCTATTGCTATGCTATTCAGGTTTGAGGTGGACATTAGCAATGTGACACAGATCCTAGAATGGTCCTGGAAGTTCACAGATTAGATATTTCTGTGACAGAAATAGCTTTCAGCTTTGGAGGAGGAAGGAGATTTTCACTCATTTTGCCATGGCCAAAAGGAGAATCGGGGGAAGGTGGCTGGGTACAGACTGCTGGGAGAAGTGAGGCCACTGGTGACTGGGACCCCAGGGTGAGCCAGTGGAGCTCTGGGGACTGGGTGACATTTGCTGGTGCATGCTTCCCCACGGATGGAAAGATGACATCCTGGGAGTATCAGCCATGTACACAGCTGTAGCATGGCTCAGTGCAGGCTGGGCTGCTTTTTGCCTGTGCTGAAGATTAGGGATGTTTTCTGAAGGGCTCCCAGGTGCTTCAGTGAGTATTTCAATGGGTCCTCATTTTCCCAGCATCTCTGGTTTTCTAGCATGGAAAAAGATTCCTGTAATCCTCACTGTTCCTAAGATACAAATATATGGAGTAGTTAATAAAGACATCTGGTCCTGCGTGGGGCTGTATGTCCAGAGCAGAATGACATTCTCTCACATGTTACAAAAAGATACATAAAAATAATGCATGGAAGTCTCTGACCAGTTCAGAGGTTTGAGGACGTCTTTCCAAATACAGCTTTGGCTAGAGATCCTGAAGAAATGCTCAAGGTTCTACTGTACATGTTAAAAATAAAGATCAAGAGAAGCAACAAAGCCCCAGGCTGGTGGCTTAGGAAAGATCAGTGTTGTGCTGACTGGTTTGTGGGGAAAAATAGGCCCTTGCCTTATGCTGTGACCCTTAATGTCTTGTACCATTACCCTGTTTAGGCTTTGGTGCCATGTTACCTACTACAGATACCTCCTACAGAGAAACATCACACGGACTTCAGATGAAGGATAGCTGATAGTCTAATGTCGGTAATGAGTCACACTTTGAGCGTGAAGTGCAGGGCTTTGCAGAGAAGTTCAGGCTTAGATACATGATTCCTTTGGGATTCCTCATCCCAAAGCAATGGAGGGAAGAGAATGTCCATAGCCTTCAAAGATCTAGGATCTATGCCCTCAAGTTTTTTTTTGCCATTTTCTGATTTGTTTAAAGGAAAACCCGGAATAACTGTGTTAGAAACCTACCCATCTGCATTTCCTCTAACGCTGAAGTGTCAAAACATGCAGTGGCTAAAAATTAAAAAAAAAGGATCAATCAGTCCTTGGTTGTTTAGGATGCCAGCAGCTGACACTGTGGCAGTAGCATGATGTATGCAGAGAGAAAGGTGGTGCTTTCTGATAACAGTGTTTACAAATAAGACACCTCCATTTTCTTAAGAGATTATCTTCAGAGAAGGGCAAATAGAGGGTTAAGTGACTTCAAGACACACGAGAAAGTGAATTAAAAATGCCAGATCTTCTGTCCTGCTGAAGGAAAGCATCTCTCTTTCTCTGAGGCCCAGCGATGCCAAATGAAATTAATGTAATGTCTGATGGCAGAGTAGTGCTATTCAAAGAGAGACCCACAAGTCCAGGCAACAGCAAAACATCACCTATAGATTGAATTTAGAAGACTGATCCTAACAATTCAGAGTTTGGAGTGGTTTTTGTCAATTTTTAGGAGGCATAGATTTATCTCCTTTTTTTTTTTCTGTAGTAGGAATTTGTGAGTTTACGCAACTGTTTCTTTATTAGCAGGAGAAAGGGGTAGACGTTGTTTGGGAAAGCAGTTGCAACTGGATGGGTGTCTGTGAGAAAAGCAAGTAGTTTTTTGATGCTTTATAGGTCTGAATATCACAACCACAATAGTGGGAAATTCCCATGAAATTATGAAACTAATAAAAAAACTGCTGTTGCTTTGAAATATTGCTTTCCAAATTAGGAAGAAATCATCTGTGACAGGAAATATGAGCCAAAAGACAACTGATTAAATTGCCTTTGATTTTTTTTTAATTATTCATGAGAAGCCTTATCTATAATAAGAATGGTTTCTATTAGTGTCTTGCTGAGATGAACCTTTGACTGCTCTAACATCTGCAATGCCAGGGACAAGGTAGTCTGTTAACTGATATGGAGTGTTTTGCAAGAATTCAAGCAGTCCTGGATATTAAACACACCGTGGGAGATGTTGCAAGGTCATGCAGCTTGGTCAGAAAAGTGGTGCAGCAGCCTTTCTCCAACATCTTTAAAAAAATAAAAGGAACCAACAACCATCTACACAGAAATAGATGCGCCAAAATAAAAATACTCTTGGTGAGAAAGGCTGCCTTTTGGAATTTTAGTAAAGCTGTATATCTGCTTTACCTAATTTAATGTTTGATTTTTCAAAAATTAAAAAAAATACTAATTTAATCTCGACTCTGAAAAAAATTTTAAATTTGCACCAAATATGTTCTTAAAAATTATCCTGCACATGTGATATTTGATGAAAGGTATGGAAAGAGGAAAAAAAAGAGGGGAAAAACAGCTGATGATAATTTATCTTGGGAAAAATAAAACAGTCATGTAAAAATCTCTTGGCATTATGTTATGAGACTAAACAAGTGTACATTCATTATAATGATCATAAATATCTAGATAACTATTTTGGGAGCTGACCCTTTAGAGCTGTCTTCCACTATAAAATAATTAGATTAAGTGCCTTCAGAAACAAAACCAGCCATTGAGCCGTGAACATTAGCTAGCAAGTATGTTCTTAGAGTAATCTTTGTGGTGACAAAATGTCTCAATTATGGATAAATATGAATTTCTTTTAAGTAATTCAATGGAAGTCCTTGTATTAAGAAATAAATCATGAAAAGCCTAAATAATAGAGGTTTTTTTAGACAAATCTATTTCTACAGTGTTAAGGAAAGGCTTTACAGCAACTATATTCAGCCAGCACAAGAAATTCTTCCATCTGCCAGAAAAGCAAGGGATAACTTCTCTTGCTGCTGTTCTGAGTATTTTCCTACTTATTTATGTACTTCTAGTTTTATAGTGTTTAAGTAAGAAAACTGATTAGGTCACTTAATTTGGCCTTAGTTTGGCACTCTATAGGCCATTATATTTTTCCTCTATTAGGATGGAACTGAACACAACTTGCCTAAATAAAAATAGCTTAAAACATGAGTCTGTCTTCTACAAGGGCATTTGGTCTCCATGTCAAGACTCTCACTAATTCATAGGTATTTGTTACAGTGATTAATCCTGCCTTCTAAAAATAAGAACAAAAAAAAAATGGACCTGACTTCTAAATCCAATGCATGTGGCTTATTTTCCACATCATGTTTTAGTTTTGCTGGTTGCTGGCCCAGGGTACTTTAGAGAGGAGAGTGTGTTGCACTCAGAAATGGTTGAGTGACCCTGTGTCTGCTGGCCTGTGTTGAGCAGGAAAGCATCTTCCCTTCCTGAAGGTCTTTGTGTCTTATTCCTCTTTTTTGAATGGCTTGCATAGGCTGATCTCTGGAAGTGTGTAAGATGTTTGTGGTTTGGGTTTGTTTGGGATTTTTTTCTGCCTGTGGGAATCTAAGGTGCATTCACAAAAATCTAACAGCCAGACTATTACTCTGACCAGATGCACCTCCAAGGGAAAAGACTTCCCATCTCTCAGGAGGGACATGTGGTCCAGTTCCTGTGTCTGCTGTGTTTCCTTGCCCATGCTCCTTTGGTGTGTGTAGTCTCCAGCTCTGTGACTAGAAATCCCAGAGCTGGCTGCCACTCCTGAGGGTGGATTTCAAACTATCTCTAGGGCAGACCTACATTGGCTCAGTACTCTGGTGCCAGGGGAGAAAATAGCTGAAGGTGCTCTCATTGCATTGGATGTGTAGACATCATACTGAAGTTTTTATTTAGAAAGATTAGAAATTAGGGTGTTTTTAAAATTAGTGTGTATTATATTCAAAAGCAGTAACCAGAACTGATGTGTTGAGTGAGTCAGATACTGACAAGAAGTGCCTCTAAGTGTCAGCGCTCAGGTGATTGACAAATCTCCCAGGAGATGATTCCCCCAAACCCCCTTAGATATGATGGCAAAAGGATTTACCAGTCTCCTCATGCTGGCCTTCTTGAAACATGATGGACATGATAAGTTGGGTTTATTGTTTGGGTTTTCTTCCCCTTAACTGTATTTGAGGCTATATTTATCCTTTTGATCTTTCTCTGATCTGGTTTTGTTAAGTAAAATGATTACCTCATTATTTTGATAGTATAGGTGATATTCAGGACTCAAACACAGATGATGGGGCTTCTTGACAGCCGGTGAATGGCAAAGCTTCCCACACCTTAGGATCTGAGCCTTAGTGGAACACAATGCCATTGCTGGGTAGGAGCAGCTGAGTGGGAGGGAGTGTGCTCCTCCTCTGTGAGCATCCTTTCAGCTGCTGTAGATGCCAGATGTGCTGAGATCTGCAAATGGGTTACACCTCCCGTGACACTCATGCTGTGGGAGATGGAAAACATACAGTACAGTGAGGAGCCATGAAAGATAATAAATATGCCTCTCTTTAAAAAAAAAGTTTTCTCAGGTATTAATCCATCCAGAGAATTTGTCACTGGGGTAGCAACAGCCCTGTTTAGTAAGATATAAACTTCCCATTTTCCTAAACATCATGGGCGTTACGGAATTTGCAGCTTAAACAGCTGAAAGGAACAGCTGAGGTATTTGAGGAACTGCATTGCATAGACGAGTAGGGTCATAACTTATTAAAACATTTGCAAAACACATTCCCGTGAGATGAAGTTAAACAGTTAGAGCATCTTCCCACGTAAGAAAGACATTGTGGAGTGGAATGGATAATCATGGAAATAGGCTGCTAAGACATTCCTTGGATTGTTGAACCCACTTTTGATAACTCTGAGCTCACTATCATTAGCTTTTAGGGCAAATTCAATTGGTATTGCAGTAAGTGATGCTGGAGCTTATGTAAGAATTTTTTTCCCCCAATCACACTGTATTTCTAAGCTGTGTGTGATCGTAGGCTGCCTTGAAAGCATATGTTTTGGTCAGAAATAGAGCAGTGTGCAACACACATTTCCTGAACATCCTGCATATAAATAGCACAGGTGGGAAAGATGAACTCAGTTGTCCCCTAGTTCAATGGCAGCTTGAAAACTGGTCTGGCTGTCCTAGTGCAATGACGTAATACTGGCAATGGTAAGCAGGAGTAGAGCCAGAGATTTCAAGTCAGTGCACAGAGCTCCAAGGCTGCTTCCCTGTGCCCCATCCAACACAATATCAGTGCAGCTGCATGGTCATGGCTCTCTTCCCTTCCATCCCTGTGAGCTACGGCATTTTGAGGGGCTAAGCCCTCCAAAGACTAGGCAGAATAGGCAGGAAGATTCTCTCCATCCCTTCCTAAGAAAACTATGCAGCTACATGTAGTGAAAGTGCCTGCCCTGCCCTTCTGATGGCAAATACAACGTTCACAGTGGTGAAGAAATATGTCCTGTTGGTGAAAGTGAGAAGTTGTCTATGCAGTCTCAAAAGTCTTTGGTGAGCTGGAAACTCAAATCTCTTCAGAAAGCTGCAGGCACTGTTCTGAGGGCAATAAACAAGTTAGACAGATTTTGTTTATTTGTCTTGTGTCACAAAATTGTTCTGAATATTAAATGATAATCACCATCATACACAATATATTCAGACTCTATACTCTCCACAATTAACCATTTAACAACGTTAAATTAATTTAATCACTTCACTTCCTAACTGCAGAATTCAAGTGCCTCGTCATCGCTTGAAAACTTCATTGAATAATGCTTGCATACAGTAATGAATAAAATCTGCAAATAAATCAATGAATACTGTAACTGGAAGTGAACAGAAAAGCAGCGATCCTGGTTGTCATTGGCCAGCTCCTTAGGACGTGCACAATTAGGATTAGTTACTCTTAAATCAGCAACACACTTCTGCAAGGCTGGGTGCTGATAAACGTCACATGCTGTTGTATTAAGTGTAAAACATTGATTGTTTTTCTGGCTCTAAGGCTAATTGCTGTTAGCCCAAATGAGCTATCAGGGTGGTATGATAAAGGCCCTGTCGAATATTTACACAGAATTAAATTAAACACGCATGTGCCACTTCCTCTACAAAGAACATAAGGGAAAATATGACTAATGCATAAGAGCAAAGATTAGTTTACTTGCCAGTTCATGATCATGATATAGATGGAATTTCCTTCCATAAAAACAGCATGACAAAGAGTTCATGAATATTTTCATCAGTAGCTAATGTTTCCATTCCCAGAGGAGAGCTCTAGGCCCACAAACAAGAAAGGCTGCTACATTTAAGATTCAAGGGAATGTCATCACAAAATGTAAACTGTCTGTAAGAAACTTGCAGCTTTGATAGTTTTATCTCATTAGGACAAGTTCATCTCAGCTGTGAAGTGCTTCATAGTACAGGCCTGACCCATATTTATAAAAATCTTTGGCTAATACAGCATTTTGTTATACTGGAAATCTGTGCTGGGCTCCACTGAGAGCAATGAGAGTTTGTAGGTGGGGGGCAGTATTTTGTTTCCATTTTTTTATCATTTTCCAGTGGAAGGTGCAGCCTCTACACTGCTGCAAGTGTGAGGACATATTTTCAGAGAAAAGCATAATGAACTTTTATGCACATACTGTCTGACATCCAGGTTTTTTCATAAATTAAATAGATTAAATTACAGGTTAGTAAATAACATGAAGGTGCACCGTATATACATTTTGAATTTGTGTCATAAAAGTAATCAGCCTGGTTTAATAGTTTAAAATAATTCTCTCCTAGAATAATGATGGTTCTCATAAGTAGATGTGAATTAATTAATTAAAATCTGACTTTTAGGCCTTGTGTAAATTGTTTATGCACTGAGCTGGCTTGAAATAGCATTATCAAGTATTTGGAGCTCCATTAGCTTCTACCAAAGTGACACCTGTGTATTATTTTGATCATCCTTGTGTATTTTTCTCAAGCTTTTTATCCCTTCTTGAAACTGGGAGGAATAGGCAAATAAAATTGGAAGGAATTTACCCAAATATGGGTAATAAAGTAGTGCTGCAGTAGATCTGCAGAAACTAGCACATAGGAGGAAGTAGCCCTAATAGTAAACAAAGGAGAAGGGTGAGGGTAAAGTTAGAACAATATTCTTGAAAGTGGATACTTAGCAGTACATGTTAGAGATGACATAGGTGGAGGGAATAGGTTTAGAAAATGTATTATGGGAAAAGGCTGGCAGCCTTCGAAATGTGATAATGAGAAAATCAGCAAGTTTCTATAAAGGGAAAACATCCACAACCATCTAGAAATATTTTTATTTTCAGTTGAGTGCTGTGACATCTTTTCCACAGAAGGAGTACAGAAATTCAGGAAGTTCTTATTATAACTGCTGAGCAAACCCAAATGGGCAAACTCTTAGTTGTTTCCAAATGCATGCAAGCTCTAATGGGAAACAGCAAAGTTCTAAGAAAATTAGATAATTAAGTTATGGCATCACAGACATTTAGTTCTAAGGCAGCCTTAAAGAGCATTTCACTACAATTCCATTGTTTATATTATTTTAACATCTACTTAAGCGACAGCTGGCCTTTGTCTGTAGACCATGTTAGTACACAGTCTGTTGCTATTCTTTTTTACGTGCAGTGTGGTCCCAGAAGCAGCCAGGATGTGTCTGGAGTGGGATAGAGAGTGATGAATCCAGGGAAAGCAAGGGGTCTCTGGGCTCCCCTACTGATGCTCTGTGCTGAGGGGACACTTGGGGGCAGCTCCTGCACCGTGTCACAGAGTGAACCCGTGGTACCAATGGTATGTGCACATTGTGCAGTGCATCGTGGCACGGGCACTCGTGCCCCTGATGCCCACTGAACATTTGTCCTGCCTATTTGCCCAGGATCTCCAAAACTTCATGAAAATAACTTAACAGTCATGGTGGGGAATAACAACCATGAGCAGAATGATAATGCCTGGGCACTTCTGGCTGGGTTGCTAGCCACCGGTTGGAATCTATTTTCTCTGTCTCAGTTTGGAGACATTTTGTTGCAAAATGTTGCACTGTGTTAGGGAGCAACAAGGCCCAAAACCGGAGGGTGAAGGATAAAGCAGAATCACATTAACACAGTTAGTATGCATTAATACATCATACCTTGTTATCCTGCTCAGAATCAAATAATCATAGTGGATTTAATTACATGCAATGAATAGCCACTTGAGGGCTAAAGCCTTAATTTTTTTATATATGAGAAAGATGCTGCCTTTTGCCCTCTTGAGCAGCAAGGATGATCTGGGTCCATTGCAGTTTGGTTTGCTTTGTAAACCCTGAGCACATGCACTGGAATTATACTTCATTTGCAGAATCTATATTTTTGAAGCATCTACTGAGAAAAAGCAGAAACTAGCTCTAAATGCTTTTTCTGCACTTCATAGCCTAAACATACAGACTGTTGTCTTTGGTGAGCAACAACATCTGTTACTCTGGCAAACAGATGTGTGAGGTATATTAGCAGTTGGGAAGTATCAAAAAAGGTGCAGATAAGGCTTTGGCAGCTTCAGAAGCAGCAAAGAAATTGGGGCAGATGTGCTCATGATCAAGGTGCTCAAAAGAGAGAAGAATACCGTGTGAATTGGTTAATTTGGAATGATAAAGGAAAGTTCCAGGAAGAAAATGCAATATTGTGAGGCCTTGCTTACATTTTGTTTTCTTTAATCACATTCCTTATTTCTGGCAGAGTTGATGACTTAGAGGTTTCCCAAGAATCCTTTCATGGTTCTGGGTGCTGATTTATACTGAATCTCAAGGGTTTGCTGTGAAGGCGATGTTGGATTAGTTGAACAATCCAACTAATGTTGGACTGGAACAAGCTGGGCATAATTCTTGGCCATGTTATAACAATTCATGAGATGAAAGTCTGGCTCCAGGAGATCAAATAGTAGGTTTTTATTTGATATCAGGACTTTGCCCTGTTTTTTCATTTTTTTTCACAGCTTGATCAGAGAAGAGGAAAAAAAGAAAAAAGTGCTGGTATGCTGAATGTTTGCAGTGTCATTAGAACTGAGAACTGCCAGCCCTTGTAATCTTGTGATTACTTTAAAAAAACCCAAAGCCTTGAAGCATGGAATTTAATGCTTTATGGGTATTTGTAGACTTGGAAAATTAGCTTGTCTAAATATTTTAATTTCAGATTAGTAGACTGAAATTTAATTATTAAGAGAAAAATTATTATGCTTTTAAGTGTACAAAGTGATGCTGACCCATAGTACTGGAATACTTAGAAAAGCCAGTATTGGATCTCCCCAGCTTTCTCAAATCCTGGTGTCTTTCAAAACCACCTTCTGGATGGTGCAAATGTTGGCTAGAGGATTTTACCCTTTCTATCCAAGTCTAGCATGAAAAAATCAGTGTTCAAAAAAAAAAAAAAAAAAAATAAAAAAAAAAAAAAAAAAAAAAAAAAAAAAAAAAAAAAATCAGTAAGTATAGTTCAGACAGCACATTTGAACTTCTAAAAGTTTTGATCTGTTCTCTGTTTTCCCTGAACATTTGCTTCTCCCTTTGCAGTGTTTAAAATTACAAAAACTGGGAGATATTTTGATACATTTCTTCCCTGGAGGAGGATTCCTGACCCTTATATGTTGCACTGGTTCTCTGTGTGTCTTTGAGAGCATTTTAGTCTCAAGGTTGCAAGGTAGAACAAATCCTAGCAATAATTACTCTGCTTCTGGGCACCCTGGAGGGGGTTAGCAGAAAAGCTAAAAGTAGAATTGAGCTGGCATATAGGAAATACCATCTTGGATTAGGTCCAAACCTCACCTAATCCCATACCATGTCTCCAGCAATGATTAGTGTCATATACGTCAGACGAAAATGGGATTACGTGGCCTTGGCTAATGCACAGACATTTGAAGGGTTATTCTGAGTCGTAATCATTTGAAATTTGCTTAAATCCTGCAGGCTGTGGTTTAATGTCTCTTGCACCAAATCAGTTGTAATGAGTGATACTGTGGATGTTCCTGTCATCCACAGAAATGACCACTCTCTCCTCAAACTTTGCTGATGTCTTGACCCTACATTTTTCATTGCATCCATACTTGAATTGCACCTGGCGTGAAAACAGATTTGGAAGTCTGCTTTGTCCTGTATAGATGATGAAGGAGCAGAGGAATTTCTTGACTACATGCTCTGGAGCACTGGTTATTTCTATAATAGTTATTTTGTATGCTGTTATCACAGCACCAAATTTTCCTCTTGTTTCAGGTTATTTCATATGATTGAGGGTATTTATTTCATGTTTCATAATTTTATTTCATGTTTGATAATTTTCAGGGCATCGCTTAGGCTTCCTATGTCTGCTCATGTCTGACACTGATTTTCAGGATTGCCTGTGGTGGGAGGAATTTGTTAAGCAAGGAACACTGCAGGTAGCTGGTTCAGAGAACCTTCAAAGGCAGAGTAAGGGCTTTTTGGCTAAGAAAGAGCAGCAAAAAAATGTCTTGAAGAGAAACAGGAGGGAGAGTGAGAGGCAGTTTCATCATTTACAGAAGTAGTGACAAGAACTCAGAGCAAGGTTGTCTCTGGTGCTGGGAGGGACAAAACAAGCAGAAAATTTAGGCACCCAATCTGGGATGAAATGTCTGAGAAAATCTATTATAAGGTGTGATGCTGAAATAAGTTTTCATGTAACTTACTTTCATCCTCCTATAACTCTTTCCAATTTTGTAGCAAAAAATTTACCCCCTGTTATTTCAGGAGTCAATAAAGACTACAAATAATGCAATGTTGTACATTACCAACAGAGTTTTAGACAACTACAGATCACCAGCTACAGAAAAAAAACCTACTAAATGAAGTTTAGTTCTAAAACTACTGAATGAAGTTTATTGACAGAATTTTTAAGTATGGTCTTGAGAGGACGCACGTGCCTTTCATTGCTTTGGAAGTATCCAATTAAGGAAATGGCAAATGGCATCTTCATTCTGAAGAAGTGTTTTTTCAGGCAGCTCTTGCATTTTGGTCTGTTGAGCTTATCTGTGCTAAGTTGCATAGAAGGGTTTTTATTATCTGCATCAAAATACAAACAGCAGTTAACTGAAACCATCTCCAACACCAGTCAAACCTCTGTTGCCTATTTTTTGTATAATTGTTGCAGCTAAGGGACCGTTTGTGCTTGTGGCAATGTTTCAGCCTCTTTCAGAGGATCACATGAGGGTGCCTGGGATATCTGACATTGGTTTTTAGACCATGTACGGTTGTTTGAATAATTTCTTTACTCTTTCACAGTAGGAGAATGCTATTCCCAGCCATCCATGTGCTGTGCCTGAAACACTAGTCAGGCCTGTTGCATGGGGGTGATTGCAATGCTCCTTGCTTTGCACACCACTGTTACCACCAGGTGGGTGACCTCAGTGCCCCTTAGTGTGACACTGTGACGCACCCGTGGGTAGCAGAAACCTGTCTCTAAGGCTGCCACAGAGCTGCATACAGGCAACAATTATTCCCTGGGTTTCTTGATACAAAAAGTGGGGCAACCGAATGCAATTAGTAGGCAGCAAATGTAAAGCAAAAACAAGTATGTTTCTTTACATAAATCATTGTAAATTTGTGTTGTTTACTGCAGTAAGATATGTCTGTACATAACAGTGTCAATGTAACTGCTCCTTGGGGTGCTGGAAATTTGGCACTGACAGTGTTCATGCTTAAATTCTCCTCTTCCATCTCCTCTCCTCTCCTCTTCTCCCCTCTCCTCTCTCCTCTCTCCTCTCTTCTCCCCTTTTGTTACTGGTCATCATGGGAACTAACTGGGACAAAGCACCTGAGCTAAGGACCTTTGTCTGGACCTTATGGTCATTGTTACTTAGCTTGAGGAGGTGGAGGTTTGCAGGAGTTGAATTATTTCACACACAACCATTCAAGAATCATTATTGGCTTCTCTGGTTTTCTTACAAGTGTTTCACCAGATAAGTGCTTGTGATTTTGTATAAAGTAAATTAAAACAAACCGACCAACAACCTTCCCCAAAGTACCCTCCAAACTGGCAGTTGCAACCATGCATTAATTATCTAGAAACAGAAATTGCTACAATCCAATTGGGAGGAGCAGAATTCTTCAAAAATATTAGTTGGTTTCATGTACAAGTTATAAAAAAATTCAAACAGGAACTTCTAATTTAGAGAAAAAATAGTAAACTGTGAATGATTAAAGGAGGTTTAGTAGGAGTGATTCTCACCGAGCTCTGTGGTCTTGCAGTTGATTGAAAACACATCCTTGCCTAGGCAATTCTTCAGTATTTCAATTCCTTTATGTGTCTTAAAAATCATCATGAGCTAGGTAATTTTCTGCCAAGATCTTAGTTGGTGTAAGCTTCTGAGTTCTCTGACTGTTAACTGAAGCAATTACACACTTTAAATTAATGGCTGAACTGACTAAATTGATATGTAGAAAATAAGTATGTCGTTTCCTATGCGAGGCATTTAATGATTTATCACAAGGATGTTCTTAAATTTATGTTTTTTGAAGACATTTAAAATATTACAAGAAGAGAAATATATAAAACACTGCATTTTTCAGAATAAGAAAAAAATGTCACTTCCCACATAAAAATTAACAAGAGGATTTTAAATTGCTGTCCTTAGTGCTATTTGACCTGATACTACAGAAATCTATTTACTATATGTAAGCGTACTCTTGTTCTAAAACTACCATATTCAATTCAATATTTAAATATTTTTTGATAAGCAAAAATTTTTTTGGTAAAACTTCTGGTTTGGTTTCTTTATCAAGAAATTAGATTTTATTCACACCTCTTTTATTTTAACTTTTTGTCACCTTTTGGATGGGTGTGTTGGATAGTGTGAGTTTGGAAATAAGAGACCACAAATTTCCCTTTTGAGGTATTTAATATATAAATCAGAAGTACTTGGAGGCTATGTTCTTCCTGAATTACAAAGATGGTAAAATGGTAATTATTACTTGACCTGACAGCTCTAAGTTCCATAGGAAATTGTTTACAGGCTGATGACCTTTTATTTTCTTTGCCATTGTGGATAAGCCTGGATGTAGCGAAATGTCTGAACTTCTTCAGCTTTTTGAAGGCAACCCAATCTCTTCCAGAAGGAGCCCCTGCACTGCTCCCTGTTTTCAATGCAAAAACATACGTTAGTCCTGCTGAAAAAATAACAAAAAGGAACTCCTGAATTCTGGAAGCTGCTGTCTACACCAGAATGGGTACCTGTAAACTCACCAGGCAGGTCTGAGTTGCTCCTGCTTTGTATTTTTGTAAGCTAGCAAGTACTTCCCTTCTGAAGTCACTTGCTGCTGGACTGGTATTGGTCACTCTAACTCAACTAATAGCATTGCAAAACAAAACTAATTCTTTTATTTCAAAGGACATGATGGTTAAAGTTGATGTGGGATAGTGGTTTGGATGCTCACTGACACAGAATCCTCATTCAAGGTAAATGAAAGCTTTGTTTTTAAATTTTAGCTATCTTTTATTGTCTTTTTACCCCATACTGATGCTGTGGCAAAAGTATACAAAGTGAGTTTCTGAGAATGATAAATCCTTCAGAAAACTTATCTTCTAGAAAAAAAATCTATATGGAAAAACAAAACCCAAATGAAACTATTAGTAGTTCTTTATCTGTAAGACCAATCATGGTACCAGATCAGAAAGAAAATATGATGATAGTTTATTTTGCTTTTGTTGTTGCAAAAACTGGAATAGAATAGGGTTTTATCTTCTCTGCTTACCCTTAGAAACATTTCTGTTGATCTGGAGCCCTGTACTGAAGAGGAGAAAAGTGGGCCCAGTTGAACAGTCCAAAAGAAACTGATTGGACTTCTAAGTGTGATTGACTGTGCTCTTTCTTTTGGAGAATGTCTTTGTACTGTCACTCTCACTGGAGCCAGGAGGAGCTGCTGGGATGCTTTCTGCAACAGGACTAGGCTGCTTGGTGTATTTGATTGATGAAAAAAGGCATTTAGTGTTATTGATCTGATACAGAAACAGGAGAAGGTAAAGAAGAGAAGCAAAAGATAGTTTGACCTAGGTATGAGAAATCACTAGAATTTCTATAAATTATGTGTCTGTGAAGATTCTGTAATGTTTTATGAGATTCAGACCCAGAAAAAAAAGCCTTTCCCACTAACTTTCAGAGCCACGGGTGTTTTGCTACACTTATTTTCAGTAGCTTCTCATCAGGCTAAGCATTACTTTTAAATCAAAGTGATGTGGTTTCAACAGTGAAAATGTCACACATTTTGAGTTATTTTGCCATAACTTTCTTTCCAACACAGTGTTTTGCACGGGATTTTGCAGTGTGATGAACTCTGAGGAGTTTTTCTTTCTGTTCATCTGCTGGTGTCTACCACAGAAGGAATGAGAGCATTTCCAAGAGGATTGAGGGCTCTCTTGGATGTTATCCACAGATCTGGGTAAAAGTGCTATGTAAAAAGGTTCCATGGGAAGGAAAAGAGATCAGACCAAAGAGTCAGTACTTGAATAGTCAGGTAAGTAATCAGGAAGTTTGCTCTTCTGTTAAATATTTTCTCATTTGAGATGGAAAAAAAATGTTAATAAGAAACAGAAAGAAAAAATGTAGATGTATCCCTCATAACAAAATTTGGTTGATCTTTTCAAAATAAGAACTTGAAAAATTGAAGTATTTTACCTTAACAGCATAGGTACTCTAGGACTGTTAAAAGCTGTGAAAAAACTTGATGTATTTTAAAGATCACAGTTTTATTTATCAGTCCTGGAAACAAAATGCTACTTTGTTATGATCAAGATTTTGCACGTTAAGACTATAAGGGTAAAAAAATAGATTCGGCTTGTTGTCAGAAAAGTATCACTTTTTTGTGATTTTAGTGAAGTGGATGACAGTTAATCTCTGGCATGGTACAGGTCTGAGGATACTTTACACATACTAGACTACTTCAAAGGTGAATTTAAAGGTGAGCCTAATTGAGAATTTGGGTAGTGAAAATTTAAGAGAGGGCCGGCCTATGTCTTAGTTGGGGGCACTTTGTCCCCAGTTCCTGTTTGCTGCTGAGCTAAGCAATTCATGGTTTCAACTTGGTTCATGACTTTTTTGGCAATTTTTAAACTGATTAGTAGTTATGGCTGAATCTATGTGTAGATACTCAAGTTGCCTGGCAGTCTGTGTGTGATTTTGGAAATACTTCTCTATGTCTTAGGTATGGAAATCACCTCTCCTCTGACACTCCCATTACCAGGGATGTCTTTGAGCACCAGGACCCAGGGAATGAAGTTGGTGTCCTCCTGCCCAGGCTCTCAGTAAGCACAGAAAACTGGTGTGTGACTGAGATATTTCCCGTGTTAGCAGTTCTCAGCTGCATACAGACTGGTTTGGGGTTCCACTGACCCCTTAGGGGAGCTGGGTGCTGCGGACTCAGGCAGTTCAAGAAGAACAGGTGTAAGTCTGGCAACTTCCTTGGGGAGAAGGGAGGAGATGGGTGGCGATTTCTTCTTCCACTTTGCCCCATCACCCTCTCACGAAGGGAGAGGACAACTGGGGTATTCAAGTGAGCAAACGTGTGCAGATACGGACGTGTCAGTTGTAACAAATGCCTTGAAATTACATGCTGAGAGTCACAGTAGCGAATCAGGGGTGGCCTAGACCTTTCAGAGCATTGCCCTCATCAATCAAGGACAAGAGAAACACCCTTCAACAAGTGAACAGCCACTTTCTTCTGGGAAGAATGCCACAAGCAAATTAGGGGTATTGTAAACAGCACTGGGTTTATGTGTTTGACATCAGTGCTAATACTAAAAAAAAAAAAAAGTTTTTATTTTTTTATTTAATTTCAGCTGCTTATGTTGTTCTCTCTGTAGTGCTTCACTGATGTCTGTATATTGCTGACAAAACAAGCTGAATTTATGTTGCTGCAATCATCACAATGAGTCATTAAAATCATTAAAATGAGTCAATAATATGAGTCATCAAGTGAGAGAGCTACACCTGCAACCAGCTCCTGTCCCTATGTTGTGCAATTAAATTTTTGATGATGGACTTAAAACTTATGGGTGTCAAGTTGAAATGTTTCTTAACAGCTCATACTGCCACTGGAGTTATAATATTTAGTGCTGCTGAATGAATATTTGTGATTGAATTAAACTGTTAGTCACAGAAAATAGAACTTGCCACACAGAAAGGGAACGTCGTTACTCAAAAAGGAGTGTTCTTTTGAGAAAGTTCCCATAATTCTATCTTGGGCAGGAATTATTGGTATATCAGAGTTAGCTTTAAAAACTAGTATATATTATGAAGAAACACCCTGCTTTCTAGATTTGAGTTTATTTATACCTTCGTTCTTGCACTGGTAAACTTTTTATTTGTATAAATTAAAATGGTTTCAATTTTTGGGGGAGGGAAATTATATTTGAGAATTATATGTTGTGTATATTTATATTATATAAACTAAGCACTTGAGGTTTTTAAGGAAGGACACTACACATTATAGGTATCGGTATAATGCCTGCCATACCTGTTTCTCCCTCTTATAGTTGGTGCCTTATTAATTTAAAAAACCCACAAGTATTATCCTTATTTATGATGTATTGGGTATTGTTTGCCAAATACTGAGGATTAGAAGTTTCAAAACTTCTAGTGACTGAAGATGCATCATTCATTTTAACAAAAACTTGGTCTGTACATCATTGGAGCTTTTTTCCTGACCATAAGATGCAATATTTAAATCCCCAAATTTGCAAACTTGCTTATGTAAATACTGACTTAAGTTCTTTTTCCCTTTCCAGATTCTTAAAATATTTTCCTTGATTTCAGGGACCTAAACATAGCTGTTGTTGCCCACCTTTACAAAGCCATTCATGAAATTTTGGCTTTAGGTATTGGCATCAGGTTTTGGAAAGGTTAGACTAGAAGAAAAAGAACTGACTTGTTCAACCACTCTTTTTTGTTATTCTAGTAGTCTCTTTCCAGCTTTTCCCTGTTAGTACTCCGAGATATAAACAAGCTTGTAAGAAAAAAACACGTTTCCAATTCTTAGCTGATTAATAAGAGGAAAATTAAAGAGGAAAAAGACAAGAAAGCCTGGTGGGTTGACTTGTTCCTTTAAAAGAGTTTGGGCTGTTTCATAACCAGTGTAAGAAGGTGGGGAGGGAATTTGAACCTTTCTTGTGCTTGCCCAGTGCTTTTTCTTGAGTGGGCTTAAGAAGTTCACTGAGGAATTAAGGAGTTTTAGCCTTTCTTACAGTTTCTCCAGCAGAAATTTATACCATGCAACAAAATGCCTTTTCTAGACAGATTACTCATTTGTTCTATGAGTCTATTTCATAATCTGTCAGCTCACAGAGAGGTACCAATGGGAACTGCCTTTTCTTCTGTGCTAAGCTTCTATTTTAAAAGTGATTTACAATTCCTAAACTGAAAATCAGAGCAATAGAGCTATAAAATTTATTATTGTGATCGTATCACCTTTCTCTGTGGACTGCTGAGTATTTAGTAAGTAAAAGAGACAAAATCAATCTTTCATGGGTAATATATAATCTACACAGTGAATGGCAATCTTTCATTTTACTTTGGCTTGCATGACCAGGGAGATACCATTTCTATGGGAAAATCTCTGTCAGGTGGTGACATCATTTGGAGCTTTCTAGAGAAAACAGTGTGCTTTTAGTTTGTTTTTTGCCATGAAGTAGAATAGTGGTTTGGCCACTAAGTAATGATCTTTTTCTCCATATTTGTTTGTTACTCAAGTGCACTGCTTGTAGATGGACATGAAATGGAAGTCGTGCTTGGGATTAACATCTAATACAGCTTGAAAAGAAGAGGGCAGGAGAAAAAAGGGTATTTTAATAAAAGTAATTTTTGGAGGAATCTTTTCAGTAAGGCTCTTTGTGAAGCTAGCATCAGATTTGCTAAGCTAAGGCAAAGCAACACTAGCAAGAGCCCCAGATCTGTGAAAATGCTGATACTTTTACATTAAATTCCCTTTTTTTTTCTAACTGCTAGTCTCAGAATATTTCAAGTAAATACATCTTCCAAAAATAATGCCTCCAGCTGAATTCTCTGCCTTGCTTTATATTTGCTTTCAAGTTAAATAACACAAGATGAAAATCAAGAGCACTTTTATTCCTGTTCTTTTCTCATTCTTGATGTTTCAAAAGTCTTAAGGGAAATTCTCAAAGGACTCTAATAGGCAATTTCAGTAATGCAGCAGTGTTATAGATTCTTGGCTTTTATGTAAGGTGGACTATGATTTAAGAGACAGATCTTTTTTTATTTGCCTTAGTCTTCTATTAAGGGGCTTCTGCCTTCCTGGAAAAATGCTTATTTCTATCATTGATTGATGTCTTCAGTGAATCACAGTTTAAAACCTGGTTCAAGGGTTAGGTAATTCTTAGTGAAATGATTTAATATTTCTAGACAGTAACTTTTGCCTTTAAAATCTAAAATATTTATGTATTTTGGGAGATGGTGCAGATTTTGTTGTTTTACCAACCATAACCAGAGCCAAGTGCGCAACAATGGTCATGAGAATTATCTTGCAGTAAAAACCCCCAAACAATAAAAAGGCAGAAAACTTCTTCTGGGTTCCTATTATGTCATGGGCCCTCAGAAAAAAAAAAATAACCTTCACAGTCACTTGTCCTCCATAAAGATGGGTGTTACTGAAAGGACGAGAAGATTTGATAAAACTCTTCAGTTATGTTAAAGGTAGATGTGGAAGAATAAATACTAGCCCTGTTTTAATTGGGATTAGGAATAATAGTTTTAAATTATAAGTGACAATAAATTATATGGAATAAAATTTTCTTACAGCATTGAAGTAGTTTGCTTTTAGAGATGGGAGAGTCTCCTGCCACTGTAGGCTCTTCAAAATAGACTGTGCAAACGTCTGTCAGAATTAGCAGAGCTGTGTTTTGGAGAAGGCTGAGAGACTAGATGTTATGTGGTAATCACTTCCAGCTCTACTTTCCTATGGGAAGAGAGAACTTGAGAACTGCATGTAGAAAGAGTAACACTCTTCTAAAAGAGGAGAGTGGAGAGTGTGCTTCCCATGGCGCCAATGCTAGACCATCAAACCATCAGTAAGGCAAGTAGGAGAGCAGCATTATGACCTGTAATGGAAGGATGACGAGGAAGGCAGTGCCATTTCTCTTTTGTGCCTGCAAGGCGTAAGCTCCCTCTGCTTTCATCCGAGCTAATGGAAGAGGAAGCATTTACTAGCTGCAGGCTGCCTCCAGAGGAGACAGTGACACAATTCCTGTGCATGCATTTTCATCCCTGCAGGCACCAGATTCTGAGAACTCAGCTATTGCTTCTGCCCCTCAGCAGTTACCACTCAGCTGAGAGTGGCGCAACTGTGCTTACACGAAGTCTCTCAGCTGAGGATCTCGGGGTGCTACTCAAGCAATTTAACCCCATTTTGCAGAGAAAGGAAATGGCTCACAAGGTGTCTGAGTGAAAGTTCAAGACCGCACAAAAGTGGTCAGGTGCTCACTCCCTGTCAACCTTAGGTAAAACACAGGAGTTTGCTGTGTAGTTCTTACCTGAATGAAGCATACTATTGTACCTATTGCCAAATGGACCAGCACTGTAATCCCAGGAGACCCTCAAAGAAATATGTTGAGACTTCTCCAAGTTTAAGCATTCCTTACATGTGTTGATTAATTCCAGTCTCAATAAACTCAGAACAGTGAAAAAATACCTGGAGGTATTTAAAAGACTTGTGGATGTGGCACCTGGGGACATGGTTTAGTGATGAGCATGGTGGTGCTGAGTTAAACCTTCAACCAAATTATTTTGGAGGTCTTTTCCAACCTTAACAGTTCTATGATTTTCTATTACTAAACATAATGCTGAACTAGAAGGATTCTTTTGAGGCATGTTTAAAACAGCAATGGAACTACAGCAAAATTAAATAGGTGATTTTAAGTACATTGTACTGAGTGTAGTGATGTTGCTATAATTTTGAGAGACTAAATGTGTGCAAAAATATTTCACAACCTGGCTTCTTCCCTTGTATAATCCATTGGACCCTCAGTGCCTTGTTCCATATCCACTTGTGGCATTTGCATTAACTGTGGTGGACTCCAGTAAAACGTGTCAAATTTAAACTAGAGCTACATTAAAAGCTTTTGATGAAATTGAACACTGAGAACTTTACAGGAAAGTTCATTCTGCAAGCCCAGTTCGAAATTCAATTGGCACAATTCCCTTTTTTCCCTTGGGTGTTACTGCAGCCCCTTTCCTTTATGAGGTGGATGAACCTCTATTTCTTTAGGTACCTGCTGTTTGTGCTGTCTCTGTGCCTCACAGTCAGTGCAACAGGTAGGTAAACATTTGTAAGACCTTTCTGATCTTGAGTTTACATTTCTGCCAACTACGATGGGTAACTGCAGAGAAGATCTATCACAGGTTCCTTTTGAAACAAAAGTGGCAAGAGAAGTGAGTCAGAGGGAATGGGATGGCTGTGAAACTTATTTTCCTAGCGTCTCTTTTCTGCAATAAAGATCATCTGTCTTGACCAATCTCTTGATCGGACTTGATCAGAGCTCAAAAGGGAGTATCCACTCCAGGGATGTTGTGTCTCAAACGCAATACACGTATTGCCTACTAGGGAATTGCTTTTTCTCCCAGAGTCCTATTTAGGGCATTTGGATTCTCAAGTAAATGTTGGTATGTTAGCCATGTCAACCTTTTTTTTTTTTNTCTGCACAAGGTGTGGAGGTCTTTGGTTTGTCCAAAGAGGAGTTCTTGCAGGACAGACCAATTAGTTGCTTTAATCAAGGAGAAGGAAATGCAGCTACCCATTCTCTCTTTTTTTTTTTTTTTTTTTTTTTTTTTTTTTTTTTTTTCCATCTGTTTGTCTATCCCTAAGGTCTGTGGCTGTAATATTACTGTTTTGACCACCTTTTATCTATTTGCAGCAGCTCTCACTCTTAATAACTTGGTCTACTCTACCTCTAATATTTTCAAAATTTAATTAGTGCTGTAATTAATGACGGTATTTAATACAGTAATTAATTATTTTTCCCAGTTGATAATTTTGTTTTGGTAGTGTGATCTTTATTGCATTTACTCTTTCTTAACTTTGTGGGTTAAAACTGTGCACGATGTTTTAAAACAAAGTACTTTGAATTTTTAGCCTCTATTTCTATGCCTGAGAATGTGTTTATTCTTCTAAGATTTAATTCCTGTTTGTGAAGAGATTGTGTTTTGTTTTAATACTTATGTGTTAATATGAAATGTTTGGGGTTCACAAATGAGATTTTTCTAATTTGATCCATAGCAAGTAAGCTGGAGACCAGGAGAGAAAGGTGTTACATATCTATCATGATTGAACAAATCTATGTTATCACCAAGATAACTATTCTAGGACAGATCCTATATAACAGTTACAAATTTTGGGTGAAATAATAAAATGCCTTTATTGTTTTATGGCATGTCGAATTTGATCTTTTATTTTAACATAGCCATTCCTTTGAAATGAGTAGATTTAAACCTAGCCCCAAGTCTTCTGTAAGATTTCTTCTAGCTATGCCAGTGAATAGAATGCACAAGAGAAAAGGAATCTTTAAAAAGCTACTGAAGGAGCTAAACCACCTACAGTTAACAGGGTCAGCATCCACTGGAACTTTTCTGTATGACCTGGAAATGATCCTGGCTGGTGAAGTTGTGATAGCATCAGTCTCAGGTTGCATCACTTTGCCTTTCCTCCCGTCCCGGTGCATCTGGTAAAAGACAGCAACTCATATATTGACTCAACTAATGTTTCAATTAAGTATTTCTCCAACTCAAATACAATCTCTGTTGTAAAAAAGGGATGGACAGAGGAGATCTGATCTTTGAAACTTGTGGAATGATTTGGTCCAACCAAGGACCAAAATACATTTGTGTCAGTGACTAACTACTCTGGGTGGATCTTCTCTTTTAAAAGCCTGTCTGTTGTGCATGGGATCTTATTAAGTAGGAGGCTGTTCCTCACCCAAATATAGGTTATATCTATATATATTGCTGAACTGCTGTTGTGTTCTCTCTGTGCATCTCTCACTGAATCAAGAACTGTATGGTTAGAGCAACAGATTGTTTGACACCTGTGCTCAATTACCAATCTTGGTTTACTAATCTTTATTATGAATGGATTGATTCTAATATATTAAATGCAATATGAAATATGCTTGTTACAGACCTCAATATAGAATTAAATATCTAATAATGTTTTCTTACTTTTCCAAGAATTCAACATTTAAAAAGTGTGTTTTCAGCCTCTTAATGACTTCTTTTCCATCAGATGTATCTTAGATTACAGCAACAAATCTGGCACTCTGATCCTGCAGTCAATAAAACCATGAGTGTTATTCTGAAGCCAAGTAGATGAAGAGCATGTATGTTTCAGAGGTACTGTAACAGATGAAAAAATGAGGTAGATTCTCATGTTTCTGAAACAAAAAAACCTCAAGCATATTTAAAGCAAGCAGTAATGACTCTGGAATTATTCAGAGGTGAATGAGAAACCAATGGAATTAATAAATAAACAGAAGTACTGCTGTTCTGGCAAATCTTCTGGCACTGCCGTTCTGGCAACTCTTCTGGCACTGCCTGGAGACTCAAGAAATCATCAAGGCAATCTGTGGCTGGAGTTTAGGAGTGAGAAGTCTGAACTCCTTTCTTAAAAGGTCAAAGAAAAACTGTTGACACTAGTCAAAGCTCACATGAAAAAAGGCATTCTGAACTGAGAAAACTTCCTGGCATCTTGTCTTGATGGCTCTAAGTTCTGTGTCATAAATTACATTATTTATGGATGTCATGCACTGAGTCAGCTGTGAAAATCTGGGCCACAGCTAAGTTAAAATTTTACACTGGAGTAAAATGTAGTGAAACACATGTCAAAAATATGATCTATGATTCTAGCTGATTATAGACTCAAAGCAGAAAAGAGACCTAAGGAGAAATTAAACACAGATCTATATACGAACAGAACGGAGGCAGTTTATGTACACTCATTTTTAAAAGCTTCCTGGCTAATTAGTTTCGGAAGCTAAGGCAGGAGGGCAGAGAAAATTCAACTCGTTTTCTTTGTCTTCTGTTTCACATTCTATCCCTTCTTTTCCATTCTCTTCTCCTTTTGAAGAGTACTGAAAGGGGAATGATGTTGGATATTATTTGTACCAACTATGAAACAGGTGCAAGAAAGGAATGAACTGTTATAAAGGACATTGGATGCAAGTTCTGTGTTTTGGGTTCAAATTTTGCCCAGTTCAGCTGAGCCTGTCATGTTGGAGGCATCCGAAAAAAATGGATTATTTGCTATTTTCCTTTTGTCCTTCTTGAGTTGTTTGTACCATGGTAAGTATTAGTTCTCCTGAGCATACCCAGACTAGATTAGTTTACGTGGGAAGTAATATCAGATTAAGTCTGTTTCTACTTCACAACAAAATAAGGGGGGTCCCATTTGAAGTTACTCAGTTCTGGATCACATCTTGTACTTCCACATCTAAACTGTCAGCTTGAATTTCATTATTTGGATTGCAGTGAGTGAAAGAATAAAATCGGGTTGCTCTTAGTTTCATTGAGTTTGGGAGAATCTATGAATAACTTAGAAATTTTGCTGTATTTTATCATGTGCCATTTATATGAACATAAATGTAACAAAAGGCAATTCAGCTGTATTGAATAAATTTTATAATAATAAAAAAATTATTTCATAAATGTAATGGAAGGAAATTATGCTATATTCATTGTTGTAACAGGATCTAGAGTCAGCCAAAGCTGCCTGCACATTTCCTAACACTGCTAAAGCTAGAGCTTTTAGAAGATGACCTTGAATAACATCCCTTTTGCATTGCTTGTCTGTTGTTCCATGACTTCCTCAACTGTAACATTCACTTGTGGTTCTAATGTATAATATAATGACTAACTTGCTAAAATTGCTGTCATCACCATCTATGGCACTTTGATAATCTTGGGGCAACTCTCAGGAGAGAGGCTAGAGGTTAAAAATTAAAATTCATGATTTTTTTTCCAAGAAAAAAAAATCCTTTCATAGATGATTTCGTTAGCTCCCATCATTTCTAGTTAACATTGTTGTACCAATCTCTCTGATTTGTCTTTTAAGTCTGTTCATTCGGAGTCCAGACTCCTGTCCAGCAGTCTTCCTATCCATGTAAGAATGCTCACTCATCTTCCAGTGCAGTGTTGTCCCTCCCCTTTTTTCCTGCTGCTTCTCCAATATTTCTGGCTTTGTCCATTGTGTCCATCTGGCTGCAGTTTCCTCCTTCTCCCTTGCATCTTATGTTTAGACTGCACCGAAGGCTTTCTGTCTCCTCACATGCAAGTGTTCAGAATTCCTCTTGATACTTCTGTGCCAATGTTTTCAAATCATCTTAATGGATTTGTTTTCTCCTTTGCTAGGAAAGACAACGAACTCTTTCAAGGTTTAGATTAAGGCGTCAATGCAGAGTAGAGAATGGAGGCAGCACCAAAGGCAAGAGGCAGGAATTTGATGGCAACAGAATAAACACATGCTTATTTCTGTTACCCTCTTCTCTTTTTAGGACAAATTAAACAAGTTTTTTTGAATGGGAGTACCTGATTGAGTACCTAATCTTTAGGTACTCCTCTTTTGTGTTTCAAGGTAAGGATGGAAGCCACCAAATTCAAAAACATATTTTCTGCCACATAGGAAAAACAAATATATACTTCTTGTATAGGAATAATATAAAATTTTCAGTGATAAAAATAGCAGTTCAAATGGATGTAGTGAGATGCTTTTTACAAGGGTTGATCCAAATAGTCAATGTAAAGATAGTCTGACTTTTCTGACTTTTTTTCTGAATATACTGTCCAAAGAAAGAAAAAAATTGAGATGATTCTGCCTTACAAACTTATTCAGAACAGTTTAAATTGTATACATATTTGTGCATGTTCTAAGACACATTTCTTTGTGTAGTTGGCGACCTTTAACTGATGCTTTTTTCTGAAGGCTTGTTCAGTCTTCCTTTAAATGTTTTCTTACATATGGATGCAGTCTCTGAGTTAGGGGATGTGGGAAATCTTTCAACAAAAGTGGGAAATATTTTGACAAAAATGGACCAGGCATACTTTGCTTTTTGTAACATCTTTGACTTCCAGATGAGCATGTGAGTGTGAATATCAAAATAGATTGAGCAGGTGTTTTGGTGATATTTCAGATCTGAACGAAAAACTCACAATATCAGCTGATTCATTACTGAGCCACATAGAGAAAATTACCATCTACGTGTTTGCAATAATGCATTAGAAGCTTGATAGGTGAGAAATGCCTATTCATGCCTACCATGACCTGTCTTAAAGCCCCAAGATGTTCCCATCCTAAGACACCAAGATTACTAAATAATTCTCCTCACTTATTTGCTTGCTCATGTTAAGCAGTACTTTGGATGAGACCTGGAGAACCTGGTTCTTTGAGTAGAGGAGACCTTTGTGACTAGGGAATATGTGCTGGATCCCAATTCAGTCAGTTGTACTAGAAATGAAGCAGAAATTCAAGATGGTATTAACAGTACTACAGATACACATCCCTTTTGTCTTTCTGTGTGTCTCTGACATGGATTTCAGCATCTCTAGTTCCTCTAGGAAGTCAGGCATTTATCTCAAGGCTAGAAAATAGGTATTTCTTTCTTATGACTTTCATATCCATGACGCTTGTCCTGTAGTTAGGAAAACGTTAATGCAATCTAAATGGTGGTGGGAAAGAGAAAAGGGGTGTTGAAAGGAGAAAATGAGTTAATGGCTTGGGAAATTTTTAGAAAGGAGGAGAAGTGTGCTCACCTCCTGTGAATTCCTGTGAATTTTCAGCGTACAGATTGGAACAGCTGTCAAATTTCAAAGCTTTTTATTTTCAAGCAGAAAAAGGAGCTAGCTTTGATTTTCTTCATTCCAAGTAAATTTTTAACCACAGTGTTAATAAGCAAAAATATGCTGCCATTGTCGCTTCTCCTTTGCTGGTGTGTGGGCAAACACTACTCTGAGAGTTGCCTCATTCAAGTTCATTTGTTAATTTTGGTGGAACTCCTGTACAGTGACAATGTCTGGCTGATCATCAAATATATAATGACTCTATAAAAACAGAAGTGTCTTCAGACTACAGATGGAACCATGATTAGGTGACAGATAAGAGTGTTATTTTGAGGATATAGAGATTTGACTTAGGTATTTAAAGGAGAAGTAAAACGTCTAAGTCTTTTAATGGATCTGTGGTGGTTAGTCCAATTTGAAGGCTCCTGAAGACTCAAGAAATGTTTGGAAAGGGTCTATTTTCCTCTAAGATGGTGGAAAGTAAACCACTGAGAGTGGTCGTGGAAGCAGTTAAAACAAAGAAAATAGTTAACTCCTTTACCAAAGCTATGAGATGTTTTGATGTGGACTGAAATATGCTGGGAGAAGGTACATCTGTCAGAGATAAGATTTGAGCCGAAGTCACCTTGTGTCTTGGCAAGCTGTGCAAATGCTGAAAGAGAAAATTTTGAATATGTTGCAGATTTCACTATTTACATACTCAGACCCTTCAAGATGCTGGCTGATCTTTGTGAAGGAGTGAATGTTTGCGTGCTCTGAGTCACTCAAGAAAACACTTCCGTGCTGCTGAAAGCTGCAGAGGACTCAATCCCGGTAGGAACCATCTGGATCAGAAAAAACCCCACCAATGACTTGGTGAGGATTTACTTTTCTCTTCTGTTGCTTTCATGCTGATGGCACAGCAAACCCAGCTGATTTCTGTTTTGCTTACAGGAAGTGAGTGAAAGGAGAAATTTTGAATCTATGTCATATACCAGATGAGGAGATCCTTTGCATCACCAGTGACACAAACCACCTATTCGGGCAATTCACCATTCTCATCCCCCAAAACTTCCTGTCTGTCAAGTCTGCTTTTGACTGTACCTTTCCAAAGAGAGTGGCTACTACCTGCTGAGTCACCCTTGGCAGCTGCCCATTAAGCAAGAGAGACATGTCAGAAACCGGAAAGGGAAGACTGCAGGGAAGACATGCCTACAAACCGTGATGTGAGGCAGCAAAGGAAGTACGCCTGCCTGCGTGCTTCCTGAGGAGGGATGAATAGTGTATGGAAAGGCTTCAGTCCAGTAGGCTGACACCAGGCTGTGGAGTTGACTTCAAAGGAAGCATCATGAGAGGTTTCCTTAATCCAAGGACTACCTGATATCGGAACATATGAAAGTATGCAAATGTTCTTGTTAAAAGCCCAGTAGCAATAACTTCAGGATTTATGGAAGGATCTGCCTGAACACCCACCCATCTCCCGACACTTGACTTGTTACACAATTCGTATTCCTGAAGGAAACTGAGTGATCACTGCCATCTATTGGCAACAAATAAGCTAACATTCCTATCCCACTGAGAAAATGCACTAGAAATTACACAATTGACCCGAAATTGTACATGCTACTGTTAAAGTTGATTTTTTAAAAAAATGAGAGTATTACACCATGTGAAATGTGCACTTCTTATGCTAGTTTTCTTTGTCTTATTTGGGTGTTTTTGTCTCTTACAACACAAATCTCCATTTATATGATTCACATGAGATTGTGCTCCTGTTTCCAACAAACACCTGTCCAGGCCAGCTCCAGGGGATTAAAAAATTGGAATTTTCAAGTATGAGATAACTTGGTTGCCTGAGGAAAAAATTTGTGCTCATGACGCAAATCTTGTTAGAAGAAACACCATGAGATCTTCTCAAAGAAGGCGCTGATCACCACATGTAAGTCCATGCTCATGGCACGAGTCTTGTGAGAAGAAACACCATGAGATCTTCTCAAAGAAGGCACTGATTACCACATTTATTTCCTTGCTCATGGCACAAATCTTGTGAGAAGAAACACCATGAGATCTTCTCAAAGAAATGCCCTGATTGTCACATTTTTGTTTATTATTATCACACTGGTCTTTACCAAAAAAAGAGGAAACACTTGCTGAATGAGAGTTCTACCAATTTAAACATGTAAAGGAGAACTGTCCCTACCAGCAACTATGGAATTAATCACAGACAAAACAAAGTAAGTGAACCTCTTATTAATATCTAAAATATTTATCTTTGATACCTGAATATCTAAGGGTACTAATTATACAGAACTAACAAATGTAATAATGCACTGTATTCAACACCTGTATTTTGAATGTTCAGTGCTCAAAAGATTTTCATACCTACAAATAAATAATTCAAAACTAATTTTAGACACATCCTCAATGGCTCAGTGTCACTAACTTTACTAGAAGTTGGAGCTATTTATGCTAGAAAGATGATAATATGAATTTACCATGAGTGACGTCATAATTACAGTTGTGCCATAACTAACACAAAAAAGTTTTTCTGCTGTGTGTAAATTTATACTTGAAGACATTACTGGGACTATAGATTAGGGAATTAGTCAAAATAAATTTGGAAGACAAAAGTTTTTTTTCCAATTTTTAGTCAATGGCATATAGACTTTCCTAAACACATTGAAGGAAGTTAGTTCCTCTTGAAAATTAACTGATGTATTTTTTCAGAAGCCCCAAATTTCATCCATATTTGTGTTCCAGTTATAGATTGGAATTTGAATTATTTCAGCTGACGTCCTTTCTTCTAAACACTCAACGTAGATTCACCAAGTAAGATGAAAACTGATATTTTATGTAAAAGCAGAATAGTGATTAAAACAGCCTAAAATTTCATGTGTCATTAATTTAAAATTAATGTTTTTCAGGTGCTTGGAGCAGTAAAGAAAACTTTGTGAACTTGAACCACAAAAAAATTTAAGCCTGCTAGCTTGCAGGAGGAAACTGCTCAGCACAGACCAAGGATTTCAGGGTCTTCTGCTATGGAAATACAAGGCAAATAAAGCTGCCTGACATGCTTTATGAATGGTTGTTTGAATTCTGTAAGAGCATATTTTCATAGAGTTGTAATCCTTTTATCTTGAAAGGATTGCTGCTTAAATTACTGTTAACAAAATCAAGAGTGGGAGGCCACAGAGGCCTGCCAGTATTAACGGGATCAAAGCATGCTGGCGTCAATAGATATATTTATGTTGCAGGTTTACTGTAATAAATTGTTGAGGTATTTCAGAAGAGAAGAAAAATTCACTATCAATAAAATAAATATTATATTACTAACTTTATTTTGAACTTACTTCTCTTTTTAAAGAAAGTCTTCTTAATTTGCCATTATCTAATAAATTTGCCATCAACAGCAAATTGGGAGGAGCTGTCAACTTCTTCAAGGGCAGAGAGGCTCTGCAGAGAGACCTTGATAAATTAGAGGCGTGAGCAATCAACAACAATATGAAGTTCAATGAGGGACGTGCTGGATTCTGCAGCTGGAACGGGGCAACCCTGGATGTGTGTAGATGGATGTGTGTAGACTGGCGAACAAGAGGCTGGAGAGCACTGCAGGAAGGGACCTGGGGGTCCTGGTTGGTGGAAAGTTGGTGGAACATGAATCAGCAGTGCCCTGGCAGCCAGGAGGGCCAACCCTGTCCTGGGGGACATCAGGCACAGCATCAGCAGCCGGGCAAGGGAGGGCATTGTCCCGCTCTGCTCTGCTCTGGGGCAGCCTCACCTCGAGTGCTGGGGGCAGTGTTGGGTGCCACAATGTAAGAAAGATTTTAAGGTATTAGAGAGTGTTGAAAGGAGGGTTAAGAGCATGGTGAAGGTTCTGGAGGGGAAACCTTATCAGGAGAGGCTGAGGTCACTTGGTCTGCTCAGCCTGGAGAAGAGGAAACACAGGGGAACACTCACTGCAGTTGCAACTTCCTTGAGAAGGAAAGCGGTGGGGCAGGTACCAATCTCTTCGCTCTTGTGACCAGTGACATTCTGAGGGAATGGCCTGAAACTGTGTCAGTGGAAGTTTAAGCTGGGTATCAGGAAAAAGTTTTTCACCCAGAGGATGGTTGAATACTGGAACAGGCTCCCCAGGGAAGTGGTGACAGCACCAAGCCTGACAGAGTTCAAGAAGCATTCGGACAATGCTCTTAGGCACAAGGTGTGGCTCTTGCAGTATCCTGCACACGGCCAGGAGTTGGCCTCAGTGATCCTGGTGGGTCCCTTACAACACAGCATATTCTATGATTCTATGAAATAAGGTTCAATTATCTTTTTCTTTAAAAGAAAACAAAATGTAGCATTTTTCTGTACCTGTTTAAGGCTATGGGGAGGGAGTGGTTTCCATATCCAAGACAACCAAATCTTCCTATGAGGAGGTTTCCTGCATCTTTTATGCTCCTTTCTTGTTATAACTTCCCTTTGTTGTACATACAAGGAGAGGAAAACAGTTTTTAAAATGCAGTAATTGTGGCTTTGTATTGTTTGTCCTTTGGGCCAGTCACCTGTGCTTTCAAGGCACAGAATCACAGAATGGAGTAGGTGGGAAGGGACCACAGTGGGCTGTGCCAGAGCTCAGTCTTCTGAGTCTTGGATTATGATTTCTCAGAGCAGAGCTTCAGCAGCACACAGCAACCAGGAACAACCACCTCCCAACCTTGGCTCCTCCCAGGGCTAGATTTATAGGGCTTGTGCCCGCCCTGCAGCTACAGCTGTTTGTAGGAGGTTAACGAGCACTTTAGGTTGAGGTAGTCCCAATTGGATTCAGGTGTAGAATCCTGGTCCTGAGTGAGAGTTTGGCTAGTGCACACCATCAGGGTTTAAATACATATTACTACAGTGGGCCATCTGATCCAACCTTCCTGCTCAAGTAGGGTCATCCTAGAGAACTTTGAACAGTATTGCATCCAGATGATTCTCTTCTTCAGGGAGGGAGACTCCACAACGTCTCTGGGCACTCTGTTCCAGTGCATGGTCACCCATGCAGTGGACACCTGTGTGTCTCTGCCTCAGCCTTCTCTCTCCCTGCTACTCTGTACATTGGCTAGACAAAACCACAGGACTGCATTCCTCAAAACGCTGCTTTTGCTTTTGGCCAGCTGAAAGCAACATCCTCAGGATGGCTCTGCTGGCCACCTCCATCAGTAGCTGCCAAAATGGAGAGCTTGCTCCTCTGTTTGAAGCAGTGATGTACATATTACAACATTTTCAGCCTTTGCTATTCTATTTTTTTAGTATTTCCATTAATTTGTCCTTTGGTTTAAAGAACCAGGATCAGAAAGTCCTCGGAAAGAGCTTAGGATCATCTCAGCTCATGCTTTATCTTTTTTTCTCAACGTTGCCAAATTGAGGATTGTTTTTTCTTAGCAATAGGAACAGGATAAATATAAGAACAAACATTGCTGACATGGAAACCCTACTTCACATACATAGGTATTTTTAAATTTAATTAAATTACTTACATTTCTTTCTTCTTACCTTCCTATTTTCCTCATACTTAATAAAGCCTGAAAAAGCATTTACTGATGGTTGTTTAATGCAGGACTGAAAAAGCTCTGCTCTATCAATTTAACCTCATGTCCTGGATCATATTTTATTGTAATAATGTGCTGTGAGAAAATCATGACATTTTTTATAATCAGCTAGGGTCCCTGAAATTGTCTTGCCTAATTTTGGCCTTTAGTTGCCTACTTAGAAACTTCATGGCGGAGAACAGCAAAAATTCATTATGGTCAACTGGAATAAGGATAACAATTCTCACAAAAAATAGCATTTTAAAATAGATGTACATGTACATAGACATATGTATATATGACCTTTTATTGCTTATACAGAGACACATGTACACACACGTGTATTTCATCCTGGATCTGGATGAAAAGTCAGAAACTTGACACTTTTCATGGGAATGAGATCCTTCTAATGTATCTCTTGATTTGCTAACTACCAAGCTCCTTTGCTTCCCACTCCTCCAACTGCTTTCCTGGATGCTCAGCTGCCCAGCTGCCAAGCTGGCTTGCTGGATGCCCAGGGAACCAGCTGCTCCAACAGGGAAGTGCAGGATTATGGGGAGCAGGCAACCTCTCCACCCTGCTGCCAGCCAACTGGCTAGAGCCTTGTCAAAGAAAACCTGTATTACTTCTGTTTAATTTTTTATGGACTTCTGCAGGATCCATATGTGCCATTTAATGCGTACTCTCTGATGGAGCAGCAATCCTTCAGGGACAAGAAACAGTTTCCCTCAGTAAAACAAGTAATTTTCTGTGGCATGCGGAAGTGCTCTTCTCAAATGTGCGCTTTAGCTGCGACTGCACTAATGTGTGCCCAGCACACTCCCAGCATGTGCCAATGTATGAGAACCATACTCAAACAGGGCTCAAGAAAAACTAAAAGAGAGCCACAGAGGTCCTGAAAACTGACAATAGCGAAAGACACTCAGGCATTTCAAGAAATAAGCAGGCAGGGCATTTCAGAAGGATAGGAAGGATCTCAGAGAATGGGAGGAATCTGGGGGGAAATCCTGGTGAGCCAATGTCTTCAGCTTTTAGACACAGAAAGCTGTAAGTGTCATGCTTCAGAAATGCCCAGAGTCAATTTATAAAAGCTCAGGGTTGTTGCATGAGTAGAGGATATCTAAAGAACATCATCTGTGATTATACAACAGCAAAGCAAAGTTCATCATCTTTCATTTACCTCAGCAGCAAACCAAACCCTTCTATAATGCCCTATGCCAGAGAAAATTTCTTGCTTTGGGATTTTTTTCAGCTACTAAATGACATAAAATCCAACTAACATACCAAACGTAACAATTTAACACAATTCATATTTGAGAAGAGTGTATGAAAAGAATGTGGGCTGTCCGTATGTGTTTCAGGTATGTATTTGGTGACATTTTGTCAGTGGTCTTTCTCCATAAATTATTATATTTGAGGTGGTATTTCTCTTGTAAACATCTCTTCCTCAGTTTATAAATGTTGTTTGCTTGGGTTTTTTAACTCCCCTTTTCAGATGTTCAATTCCAACTTAACTGTCCCAGTGAAAAGACCCTCCATTTTCCAAGTAAATAGTGAATATAATACTTAAACCAATACCTCAGCTTCTTCCCCCTCATATGTCAAACACGTTTTTTCCTTTCCATAATTTCCTTTCCTACCACACATCACCCTTCTTCTTGTCTACCTCATCTATTCCAATTCCTTCATTCCTTCTTAATTTGCTTCAGTTTCTTCACTTTATAAAAAAGGTGTGGAGCACAACTTCCTTCAGCCCATTCAGCCTATTCTGTCTTTCCATTTCTTTCTCCTTGCCCTTCGGATTTCACTGTAAGAAAATTCTTCCTTCCTTTTCACATTCAACTTTTTGATTTCTTCTTAATCACCTCCTCCTACCCTGCATTGACTCAGACTTTCTTTTCCTCCTTTTTTAACCCTTCTGTGCCCCGCATTTTTCCTCCTCCCTGCATCAGTGCTCCTCACTGCACTCACTCAACATTCTTTTCAAATTTTTTTCTACCTCCTCCACTAGCTTGTTATCTTCCCTACTTAAATTCTTTCTTTGACTCATTCAGTGTTATTGCTGTTAATAATAATAGTAGAAAAGAAGCTTTCCATCAAAAGCAAAAGAGGTCTCTGCCAATGAACCTGACAATACAAAAAGAGATTATAGAGACAGAAGTGAGGTAAATAGAACTGAAGAAGGCAATGGCACCTAATGGGAAAAAGAAGCCCTTGTTTAGTTCTCCATAATTTTGTTGTTTCAGTAATCTTCTGCTGGGGAAAAATTGGGCTAGGGATTAAAATACCTGCAAAGCTCACTTTAGATAGGTAGCTGTTTCAGATAACCAAGTGGGAGTGCTTCAATTGTGTCACTGAAGCCATTTGTCAGAGACATCCATATTCTTCTTTCTTTTCCAGCATTGTCTGCAGTATTTGTTCTTCTACCTTACAGAGCTGACACTTTGTCATACAAAGCAAAAAAAGTTTTGTCTTTTTTTTTTTTAAATCTAAATTGCTCTTCAAATATTTAGTAGGGCTTACATCCAAACAAGTTAAACCTGCTGAAATCAGATTTAGTAAAGGTCCATATGTTGCAGGCAGGCAATGTAGCAGGCTATCCCTAATCTTAGTCTTTCTCCTCAAACAGCTAAGGGTCTTTGTCTGGGCCAAGGAGATCTGCTTATCTTAGATCCACTAGCTTTAGTAACACATTTTTTCACAGTGTTTTATAAACTGTCTAAACATCACAACTGGCAGATAAAAATCTATTTAATAGGTTTTTTGATTTAGAAGTGTAGGAAAGAAAGGGCTTGGGAAGCGTAGTCTTTGCCTAGCTTTCTGCTGGGTTTTGCATGTCTTGGTGCTGCCTGCCAGGTGAGTAGGCAGCACAGGAGGAGCCTAATGCAGTTTGCTCAGCAGCATATTCAAATTCCTGCAATGACAATGAAATGAGAGTTGTGGAGGAAGGAAAACAGGAGATGAGACAGGAGATATGGAGCAGTAGTGAATGCAGTTCTGTGTCCACTTCCTGCTGAGTCAATTCTCTCCTGACCTGGGAAGGAGAACAGAAGAGCAGGGTATCCCTCAGAAAGATCTTTAGTTCCTTCTGCTCTCCATGCACTAATTAATTGCTCTGCCTGCCTTTGTCTTTTATATTTAGAAAAATATGAGGATATCTTTAACTGTTATACATTTGTCAGAATGGTTGAAATGTCCGGTGCACCCAAATGTTGTTGAGATGGGCAGAGGGCACCTCAGTCTCACCTGGACCCACAAATTTGTGAACACTATAAGACAGCAATGCTTCTGGAAGAGGCACTCCTGCTCTCCTTTGCTACCAGCAATTCACTGACATCTCCATGGTATCTGCTTCTCCATATTCTTCCCAAGAGGAGTTGTGAGCCACACAATGGGCCTGGAGGGGGAACCAGCCTTTAGGAGCTAATTTCAGCTCAAAATGTTTACTTGAGCCAGTTCGGCTTCTTTTTTTTCTAACTCAGGTTATTCTATGACTCTGTGATCATGGTGTGCCTGAAATTAATCCTCTCCATAATTGGAAAGGATTAATAGATATTTGGGGTTTTTTTTCTTTATTTTCTGCTGCATTTGGTCCTTTCTATATCAGAAGTGGTCCTACTTTGACAGAGAGATGACACTGATGTAAAGTGGGTTACCTGAATTGTGGAGCCCCTTCAGTGGTGAACAGAAAGGCAGCTATTAGGTAGGTACAGCTCAGCTCCCATAGGGTCACTCTGCCAGGACTTGTGGCAAAAGATGCAGTATTTCAGAATAAGGAATGTACAACCTCAGCAAAACTTCCAGTTTTAATATTAGTTTCAACTAGACTTGAAAATAATCTCCGACAACAATACACCATGTAATTAACACAGCTTTATTTTCTGTCAGTCAATCTTTGTTCTTTTAAAAGTGTCCAAGTCAATTTGGAAAAAGAATCCCACAGAAAAAAAAAGAAAAATGAAAATCAACACCAAAATGGAAATCATTATTAAAATGAAATAATTAAAAAACATTTAAAGTGGTACTTAGCTTCTTTATTAAGTTGTTGTAGATCAGGACAAAAAATAATATTTAGCAGAGATTTTGGATGTGTTTAATATGGTTTCTTCTTTTCCTTGGTAACAAAGTACTTAGTAAATGTCTTTCTGTTTATTAGAAATATGAGGGACATGTAAAAAACTGCATGAGTTAACATATTTGATGTTTCAGCCATAGTGTTATGTGTCATTTTAAATGAAAAGAAAAAAAAAACTGTGTGGGGGATGGATGGCTGAAAAGAGGAAGACAGGATCAAAAAATGTATACTAAGGAGAAACTGAGGCAGTTGAAGGAACAGGTTAAGTGATGATTTTAGATTTAAGAGTAGCATGGCAGAAAGGGCATTAGAAAAGAGGACAAAAAGGGACACAATTGAAGAGGGGTGAGAAGATCTACTTCTTTTATTTTTTTATATAATTTTGGAACTGAGTTCTTCAGCAGTCCAGTCCAATACAGTAGAAAGGAAGCAAAATTAAATGCTTGTTCTTTTCAAACTTATCAGAAAAAACCCACATATAAATTACATAATGTGTAATTTATTAGTTGCACTTATGATTGTCAAAAGATTTAGCTGGGATCAGGGACATGGCAAGGTCGTAAAAGCATTTCAAATCTGATGCTAACAAATTAAGAAGTTTGTTTCTTTTATTTATAAGGTTCAAAGACACTTTTACATGATTTGTTATAAGGTGAATTTTCTCTGCCATTGGCAGAGATTTAAAAAAAATAACTTTTATCAAAGAATGGACATCTTAAGAAACAAGGAAAATCTACTGTCAAATCTTCCTTTGAACTATTATTTAATTTAATAAGAAAGCTGTGGGGTGGGGATGGGGAGGGAGAAGATAAAGCCATTGGTCTCACTGCCCCTGCTCGCAAAAGAGTGCCAGACCTAGAAGCAGTCTGTTAAAAATAACAATGACTATACCCAAGTGAATTTAGAAGTTATAGGAAGACTGCTCACCTATTTCATTTCCATTGCTTTAGCCCCATGTTCTCACCTGATGAAATAGGAACTATTCTTCAGGCGTCCCTTTGATGCTTTTTTTGCCTTAGGAGCCAGAGAGGAGGAACGGATTGGTATTTTTCCCTTCCCTTTGAGTCACTGGAGACTTTCACAGCTGGAGACAATATGTCAAAAAGATCCATTAGTAATTTATAAAATTCTCAGCTGCTTGGCTAGTGTATCATAATCACAGGTTCAGCTTTAAATCAGTCACCAGGGCTGGAGTCATCATGAAATTTTCCTCTAGGTCAGGTAGGCAGAAGAATTCTGACATTCATCGCAAGGGGATCATCTGCTTCCTCAGGTTGGTTTATTTTAAAAAAACCCTACTACAAGGCCTTAAGGCTTTGTCATTGTTCTGGATTTTTTCCTGAAGTGCCTTCAGACATTACAGGTTTGCTTTTAGCCTGTTACAGGCATTTCAAATTTGCTCTAGACTATTTAATAACACTGTGTATTTAATAACACTGTGTCATGTGAAGTCTGTAGGGGCATGTGGAGGGCATATTTTATACTCCAATTGGAGCAGGTCTCTATTGCACTCTTACAGCTTCAGGCTTATGGACTGAATGACCATGATGTTCCTGTTCCTATATTAAACAGATTCCTTTCTGGTAAACTTGAGTCTTTTGCTTTAAAGTACTTTTTCCAAACTTAAAAGCATATTCCTTAATTTTCTCCAGTTTTCGTTGTTCCTGAGGTCTGAATTGATGATTAAAGTACAGGATTTGATCAGAAGTCTCATCAGTGAGAAACAGTATTATCTGAGATTCTTCTTTCTGGATATTGGCAGCATTGCTTGGCCAACTCTTTTTCAGGTAGGAATCCACCCTCAGAGAGCTTCACTCTCTGCATTTGGCTATGTTCTGTTTGATTATGCCCCCTCAGCCTGCAAAACAGAGATCAATTTTCTTTACCTCTTTCCAGTCTAAAAACCGATTCCTGCTGAAAATCTCTTACCAAATCAACATTAATGTGCATTTTATTCAAATAAACATTAGCCCACTAACATTTTTAGTATGAAGCTCCTCAGAGAACCAGTTAATCCACTGAATTCAGACCATGTTAACTTTCAAAGTTTTTATCTAAACTGTCATGTGTCACAAAGTCAAATGCTTCTTCGAAATCTTCTGCATTGAAACCATCAATATGCAGCAGGTCTGGAAAGCTTGCCAGTCTGCTGAGAAATCAGATGAGAAATCAGCAAGGATTCACAGGAGACCACTGTGGAAATCTTTCCTTACTGCAATAGGTAATCAGAAAATATCATTGCTGTAGGGAATGGCATCAAATATCTTAACTTCTGCTCTAGAAGTAACATGAACCTGAGCTGGAGGACTTTTTCATTTGGGGTGGTCCCTACCGTTTTTCTAAAACTTTTCAAGCCTCCTCTTTCACCACTGACACAACATTTACATCTAAATTTTCTTTTTCTTTTTAAAAAGTTAATTATTCAGCAGTGGAGGTCAGTGAGCTCTAAACTCAGACCACTCTGCTGCAGCACACCTGGATTGATTCTCCATCTGCACTGAAGGCTGCTCTTGAATGTTTCCATCCACAAATATCCCTAAGTTCAGGTTCCCCTGATGAAAACTCTCATTGCAAGATGAAATTTAACGCTTTTTTTCTGAATCGGTGACTCTGTGATTTGAATGTAAATTCTTGATATTGCCCTTGTTGCCAAGCCCTGAAAATGTCATCCAGTCTTTGGTGCTGTTGAAAGGAAACATTTGGGTGATGGTCCTCGTGTTGGTCGGATGCATCCCCTCAATATAGCCATGTCACCTGCACAGTTATTTGGGTCACCAGTCAGCTTTTTGGTGGTGTCAGTAAGTTGCTGTCATGAATCTGCTGTCACAAAGGGCATATGGTGAAGATATCTTCTGTGCCAGGCAAGAGATTTAATTTAAACCTGCTGCATCTGCAAGTAAACTCTTTTAGCTGCTATAATGACAGGTGTAATAAGCTGTCATTACCTCAGAAAGAGAACTTTTGTCTTGTGCAGTGCATCTGACAGAGCTGAGGATCTGGGTTCAAAAGAAAAAGACTCAAACCAGTGGGACAATTTGGTATCTATTTTTGGTATTTTGGGGTCAGATAACAGCAGGTGCCTGCAGCAGGATTCTTGTGGGGGAGGGTCTGCTTTGTCCTTCTTAAATGTAAATCTGGTCAAAATCAAAAGGTGACAACAAACCAAGCCACTATTGGATATTTTCTAAAAAAAAAAAAAAAAAGTTGTCAGTCTTCAGAGTCATGGTAATACAAATAATTGCCTTCATATCCTCCATATTCCAGCATTTGTGAAGAACTGCGAGAAATTCAAAGCGTCTTTGGTCAGACAGATTACTTCTCAGCCCTTGAGCCCAGTTGTCCCCAGCAGAAAATTCTCAGGTCCTGGAAAATCTTTCCAAGTTTTAAAGTCTTTCTACTTTTCTCCTTTGAAAATCTTGTAGAAGATTTTGTCCATGGAACAATTTAAAAGGCAAGCCAAGTTCATTTCTTGCTATTAAGTTCTCAATATCACTTAGGCTAAGAGAAAAACTGTTTGGATTAGATTCTTGTGAAATAACATCTATAGACTCAGACTCGGTAGCTTATCCCATGTGCCAGCCACCTTCAGCTGAACAGTCCCAGCTGCAGACAGTCAGTCAGTGCACAAACAAAACCTTCACTACTGAAACTGCTTCAGAAAAAATACAAGAATATAGAAGGAGTTATTTCACAGTCCTACCAAACGTGGATCCTCAGTTTTCTCTCTATATCCTCTTTGCTTCCTGCTGAACAACTTGTAGGTTAGTTTTCAGGTGATTGTTTGAGATCTCTGTGTCAAAAGCTTCTTCATGTTTCCAGCTTAGCCTTCCAGAGGACAGGGGAGCCAAAGGGCCTAAAAAAAATGACTCATTATATTGCAATTGCAGGTGCAAAATACCCCCCAAACCTTAAAGGTGGTGACTTCATGGTAGAATTACTTAATGATAAGGCCAGTAAAGATCATTATACCTTTGTAGTTAAAAATACTTAGATACGTTTTTAATAATAAAACTCATATGCTATTCTTTAATGGGAAAGATGATGATCTTTATTGTACGGAATAACCACTGGAACCCACCACCTTAAATTCAATTAAGAACATGCCACAATTCTCTGCTGTGCTATTTCTACCAAAAATGTTCAGAAAACAGTCAGGAGATGCACTCATCTTTCACACTGATTCTCACATCTCTTCTAGTAACACTGTTTTACTTCTTTAACTGTATGGCCTTCCCGTCAGACAGTTCATTAGCATGCCCTGTGCCTTAAAAGCCACTTGCAAAAACCCCTATAGGTTCACAGAAATAAAGGGCTGCAAAAGGTGTTCAAAAGGCTATCTGATCAAGTCCTCTGCACTGAGCCTCAACAGGCAGGTATGTATATGGCTGCGTAAAAACGCTGATTTTAAGGAAATGCTGTTGTCTGAAAACAGCTGGAATCCTCTGTTACTTATCAGAAATTACAACAGCCATCTATAATTTACTGCCTTGGCTAATACATTCATATTTTTGAGGTGATTTTTCACTTCCTCACCTCTCCTTTAGTAACAACGCTGCATTAAATCCCTGCTCAACAAAGTCAACAGGAAAATTCCCATGAACTTCGACAGAAACAGGCTTTCTCTGTTTTTCTTCTTGATTTAGATGAGTGGCCATGGAAATCTTTGGCTGACAGATTTATGTAGAGACAGCAAGACACCTAAATTTTAAACCTTTACTTTAGCCTGTCTTTCATTTGAATGTGTGCTTTGGGAATACATTTAGATAATTTTTATATTTCAGTCTAAATCCCAAGGTAAAATGTCACTTCTAAACCAACATTTACCAATTTTTCATTTAATGGATTTGTGATGAAGTGCTGAGCTTGACGGGAGAAATTAAAAGTTTCTTACTGAGCCCTGATGACACAGGTACAGTTGTCTCTGCCTTGAGCAAGGGAAAGCACTAGATCATCTCTCTGAGTCCCTGTCAGCCCTATGAGACCTTGACATAACTAGTTTGCTTTTAACTTCAATCAGACATACTTGTGGCTAAGGCAGACCAGAAAGTAAAAAGAACATGTCACAGGAAAAATAATGTGATGTACCTGTTTTAATCCATTAGCTACAGGAAGCAAATAACCAGACTTATTTAGGCTCTCTACTAACAGGTTTTCTGTTCCTAAATAAGAAACTGAGTGAAGCCTTAAGAGGGTCTCTTTGATGTAAATCTCATGCTGAAATTCTTTCTCCATATAATGATGAGGAGAAACATTAGAGCTACTAACAAAAGGGCCAATGAGAATGGGGTTTCATCTTGCCGGAATTGCCTAGGATTAGAAATTCTCTTCATCATCCTCTGGATGCAGTCTGGTCTTCCTTCTTTCAACTGCTCTCTGATGAATTCAAATATCAAAACAACTTAAAAAGAGACAAGACTTTGCACAAAAATAGAAAACAAATCTTTTTGTTTGTTTTGTTTTTAAACAAGTCTTTGAGGTTCTTGAGCATAGAAAAAAATCTGAAAAAGCTACTTAAAACTTGTGAGTTGGTTGTGCTATGGCTCTAATTGGTTCTTTTCATTTTAAGGGTTGTCCCAACTCCTACAAAAGTGAATGGGAATCTTTGCAGTAATTTCAAGGCCTGATGGACCTGCCTCTCAAGCTGCTCTGCAGGGACACCCATACTCTTGTTTTCTTGACTTCTTGATTATTCTTTTGAAAATACCAAAGGATAACATTAAAAAAATGGTAAGAAATTAAGCAACCTACCTGTTTGTTTTGTCTAACTGAAAACTAATTATGAAACAGTTCATTGCCCTCCGGGTGGGTATAATGTCCATCCAAGGAAAGAAGGATACAGCTCTTCCAAAGGAGAGAAACAAGTTACAGCAGGGGTAAAGGACAAGGGTAAACCTGGATGGCTCATAATGCTAAAGAGCCTAGTTGGGTTCCAATACAAAACTTCAAAACCCTAAATAATCAACATGTAAATCAAAGAACAAAATTTAACGGCCTTAGTACTTGTAGCAGCATTTCTATCTTAGGAACCCACTGCGTGGGGGGGACATATTTGACAATCTTTGCTGAATGAGTTACAAACTTTCCCAAACTAGCAGCTCCAGGATGTTGTCCATCAAGATTGCATGGTCAGCCATGGCAGTCTGCAGACTCCCTAGACCTTCTCTGGGGATGTGGGTGAGAAATGAGGGACTATTACTTACCTTTTGCAATACTGCTTTCAGTCCTTAGGAGTATTCTGCTATCTGCCTCAAACTGACATCCAATAAAGACTTTGGGGTTTTTATGAGAAACAAAATTATCCTTTCTTAGCAGTGCCATGTGGATTTCCTTCCCATGTGACCTGCTCCCAGGGCTAGAAGACGTAAACCTAGTCCATGACTAGTAATGAAAGTGGGCAGAGGGGCTTGAGTCAAGGCAGTACTTTGGTAGGTTCCAGAGAAAAATTCAGTCCCATTCTGTGGTGCCAATATGTGTCTCTGAGGGCAAAATGAAAGAATAATAAAGTAATAGAAACAAATAAGCAAAAGGAGAGAAATTTTGGGATTTATTTTGCAGCTGGTTAATTGATATGCTGCTTTATTTCTCAGGTAATTGCTGCTGCCCTTTCCCTCTTCACTCAACCTAACCATCAGCTTGACAAAAGTAAACTCCTTATATGCACCCAATAAAGATGCAAAAGCAGGAAATCACGAAGCGAGAGAATGGCACTTTGCTTCAGTTATCCTGGGAATCCACAGGTCAGACCAGGGTGTCTAGCACAGCACACTGACCTCTAAAAGAATTTGTGTGACAAAACCCTTTGTAAGTCTTTATTAGCTAAACATGGTTTGGTCTCTGATCTTGTGGAATCACACCCCCAAAGGTGAGTGAGGATGGCACAAGTATAGGGTGATGTGGGGAAGAAGCTGGCTCCCATCACCAGCAATGACACAGTCTCTGTGAGATACAGCTCAGAGTGTGTGCTCCCTGACATAACCAGAGAAGGGTATGAATGAAGGACTTGGGGAAAGAGACAAAGTTTGTAGGGAAATGCTGTATGCCAGACAGATTCTGAATAGTTTAAATCTCTTTCAAATCTAAATTCCCCATTTTCACATCTTAAAGGGTATCTCAACTTTTTTTTCCTTTTTCTCCCACTCTTATTAAGTAAATATCCAAGTGGTGACTTATGACAAAGAGTTATACTTGCAAAATACCAACATAAAATATTGTCTGGTATAATCTGAAAAATGTGTATTGCTTTTCAATCTATCGAGACTACCTGAATGCAAGTGCTCTCTGAAATTTGAGATTTTATTCACTAATTTTTGGCTGATCTATTTAGGGCTTTAGGAGGCAAATTTTTTAACCTGTGGGTTTAGTGGTTTCATTAGGTCACTACCTTTTTTGCGAGCGTTTCATTAAGTCTCAAATAATTGTCAAAAATTAAAAAATCTGTTTTGAAGAAGCAAACTTTTACGAGGTTCGTAGTTCATGAATTCACCTGCCGAAGACAGACTACCACTTTCCTTGCCATCAAAACAGAGCCGAATTTATACACACTTCAGACTTTGCTCACGCCTTCTTGGTTCAATAAAAGAAGGGGGGAATTAAATGGTTTCCTTGTTGTACTCCCAAGGGAATCCCGCTAAGTTAAAGCACATTTTAATCTCTTGAGCCGGCAGCTTTATTAGTAAGCGTTCCCCAATCTTCAGGGAAATCTAATTTCACAAATAGATCAGAGTCACTTCAAACGCAGCTTTCAGTTGCCATCCACCGGGGGACAATCGGGGAGGAGGAAGTTTGTCAGAAAAGACCCTCTCTGAGCCCAAGAGTGATTACCAGAGGTGTCTCCATCGACCGCCACCCACCTAAAGTCGATAGTACTCAAATGAGTACGCCGGTGTGGACTATATAAGAGAAGCGCATGGCCCTGGAGGGCGCATCCCCCATCTCCGGGCGCAGCACCGAGCGCCCCACTCCGCGCCCGGCGGAGCCTCCGCGGGGACACGGGCTCTCCGACGGCGGCACAGGACCTCGCTCCCCAGCCCGCACGCACCCAGCCGGACTCGCCTCCTCCTGAAGGTAAGCGGCCTCCCGCCGGCTCTCCGGAGGGGATCTTCGCGGGGAACGAGGGGGTGTCGCTGCCCCGGCAGCGAACCGCGGGTCGTTCCCCGGTTACTCACCGGGTTTGCCGTGCGCCCCGGCGGCGGCGGAGGGAGGGAGAGCCCCGAGCCGTCGGGGAGAGCCGGCTCCCTTGAGGCTCCGATTAACTCCTTCGCCCAAGAGGATTTGCAAGGCAGGCCAACTAGAAAACAGTTTGTAAATAACAGAATTTCCCTCCCTCCCTCCCTCCCTCTTAATTCTACCCGTTTTCTATAATTAGAATAGCTTACTTAGGGCATTAAGCGCTGCTCTCGAAGCCCCAGCCTGCGGTAATTGTTTTCGCCCTTTACACCCTGATTTGCGGCAGTTTCGATGTAACTCACCCCTCACTGAACTCCATCCGATTGCCATCCGTGCTCGCTCTCCGAAGCCCCCGGTGTGGCACTGCCCGGGTGGCTGGATAAGGCTGGCCCATCGCGGGGGCTCCCCCGCCGCCCTGCTCCGCCGACAGAACCAGGAGGCACCCGCGGGCGCGGGGACTCCAGGGGCAAAGGGAGCCGAGCAAATCCCTTGCAAAGCCCTGTACCGCGAATATGTGCGGCGCGGTTAATAACCTTGCCCTAATCCGTGTCTATTAAACGCACTCTCCGAGGAGCCGGGAGAGCGCGGCGGCGCTTCGGGGTGCCGACCCGTCGGGTCCCCGCTCCGCGCCCCCTCCTCCGGCGCTCCGCGGGCTGCACCCGGCCCAGCGTGCGGGAGCGGCGGGCGGGGGTGCCCCCGGGC
>VZRS01003568.1:293151-328568 GCA_013398055.1 Ifrita kowaldi
GCCCCCGCGGCTCTTCGCCGCCGCCCGGCACGGAGGTAAGTGCCGCCGCGCTGCCCCGCGCAGGGACCCCGGGGGTGCAGACCCTCCGGGTCCTGTCCCTGCCGCCTCCTCCAGCCGCCGAGCCCGACGGCTCCTCTGCCGGCGCATCCCGCTGCGGCAGGGAGCGGGCCAGCGGAAAGCGGGTCGGGGGATACCCTCCCATCGCCCCGGGGCTGCTACGGCGGGGGGNGGGGGCTCTGCCTTTGCTGAGTTCGAGTCCCCTGAGGGCAGCACAGCCCAGCCCAGCTCTGCTCCCCGGCTGAAGCTGTGGGGGTATCCGAGACGGAAGGGAGGAGAGGGTCACTGGGGCTTCGGCAGCTTCGGCCGGGAGGTCAGCTGCGGCCACCACTGATCCCTCAGAGCAAGCCTTCCAACTTCCCTATGCTGCAACGCAGCTCTGGGAGAGCCCCGTTTCTCCCCAAACTTAGGACTACTCCTCTGATCTGTACAAAGAGGATAAATGACCAATCTGAGCGACAGCTATCTGGACGTACTCCTTTAAGCTTCCTCTTCAACTTTGCTGGTTCTCGTGTGATGCACTTCTCTACTTTTGCAGGGCAGGTGCAGAAGATCCCGACTGTGCTGGGCATGGGGCTTATTTCACCTTTCAGAGGATGCTCAGACTGGGGCAGGGAGCCATCTCCAGCACAGGCACGGGCCAGGCCTGGCAGTGACAGCAGGGACAATTCGGGGCCAAGCACAGCTGCCTGGTGATACTCACACTGTCCTTGGCCAGGAGACTGGCACTGCTAGGCTTGATGCAGAGCCATGTAAAAACATTTCGTACTGGAGTGGAGCTGCCTGAGGGGTTTACGTGGGTTAGGATGGTGCAGTTCTGCAAAAAAGGAGAATCTAGTGACTGTCCCTGGCTGTAGCCCACTAATATTTTTCTCTTGCTGCCTGCCACAGACCTTGCTGGAGAGAAACCAAACAGAGGGAACCCAGGGAAGTTCGGTTTCTTAGGGATTTGTGTCCCTGGAGAGCGCCCTTGTGGCTGATGGCTGCCAATGGGTGAAGCTGAGATGCAGCCCTCCCCAAGTCACACTGGTAGACTTACTCTTTTCTGTTCAGTAGTCTGTTTTAAATGAAATTAAGCCTAGTTTTGGAAATCGTGAAGTTGCATGACAAATTCAGAAGTTAATAGGTGAATAACTGATTGGTAGGGCAGCACTTGCGCAGGGAGATTGCTGCACATTTTAAGGAAACTGGGCTAAAATTTATCCATCAAAAAGTAATCAATGCTCTGGCCTTGAAGCTTCTCTGCGTGATCTGCTCCAGGTATTGGACTGTACATCAATAAGGGGTTGTATTGTCCCAGTGAACTTCCAGATATTCTTGCTTTTTCAGACTGTAAAGTCTCTGGTAGTTACGGAAAACCAATCCAAACCAGATTGCCACAGATTTGTGTGCTGACTGGAAAAGATGGTGCAGGTTATCAGCATGACTGATCAGAAGTGTTCATTTACTGTGGCTTGAATACTTTATGTACTGTGGGCAAGACCTCAGCCCAAGAAAAAAAGGTAAAATGGTCTTTTCAAGGCAGAATGCATGAAGGCTTACATTCTTCTTTTCAAGAGAATGAAACATAGAATACTATAAATATGAGAATTAATCTCAGGTTTATACTTTGCAATAATCATTGCAATAACTGCTAGTATCAGGTGGCTTGAGGAAAAGTTCTATTTTAGACAATAAAATATCTCCCACGTGAGATGTTTGCTCTTAACTAAATAATTCTATTTAACTATAGAAAGCATAAATATTTCGTAATATTTATAAAAATTTGAAGGGGAATTTTCTTGAATCCATCAGTATTATACACAGCAAGATTTTGTTTTCTGTTAGTTGTTACTTTTAGTAATTATGTTGTTCACAAAAGAAACAGCTGAACATCCTTAGAGAAATTCTCCAGTTGTCCCTGGCACGGGCGCAGTGTCCTATGGGCAGCCACAAAGGTAGCTTTCTTTCCAGCCTAGAAAGAGCAGATCTACAGTTTAAATAATAGTCACATTTTCGTGTTCATCTCATTTTTTGTTACCAATACCAAGGAAACAAATTAGTACCTGTCATGATGGTGTGTACTTGTTTTTTGGGATAGAGGAATGTGACAAGGCTTTTGTTACAAGTCATTAAGTCTTTTTTTAATAACTCCTGTCACCAACACATTAATGGCAGCTTTTTACTCCAGCTGGTAGTACCTGATCATCAGCTGAACAGAACAGTTTGTCTTCCCCTCAGACAGGAAAGTTGTTGCATTCAGTTGAGTACTCAGCCAAGCATTTGAAACTGGAGTTACATATTTTGATTGTCTGTAGCTGCTGAAAATCAAACCCAGGTGTCTGATTTAAAAGACAACGGAGCAGCTAATTACTTCTTTTGTTTGAAACAAAAAAGCATCCGGAATTGTGGTGTATACAGAACAGAGAATGCGCGATGAATCATTTCTGCGTGTTTTCTCTTTTTCTCTTTTCTGAGGATGCTACTCTGTATTATCAATGAGTTGAATAGCAGGAGTACTGAAATGTACTTCCCCTCCTATTCTCTCATTCCTTCACTCTCAGGACTCTCTCCAGCTTTAGTCTAGCCACACTCACTGAGCCACACCTCCACACTCACCTATCTTTTATTTCATTTAGAGGCTTGGTGAACTATTTGTATAGTGAGAAAACTGACCTGGAGTACCACTGGCTGAATTCTAGGAGCAGCACAGGGCAAGTGCCTGCAGCACATGTCCAGGAGTGAGGTTTGAGAGGGGATGGGACCTCCTCCTTAGGTTGACAGGGTCCTGCTCATTTAGCTCGGGCCATAATGGGAAAGCACAGCACCCATAGGGTGCCTTTGATGAGGCAGCAAAAAGAAGAGTGAAACCCTCAGCTGTCAGACATGGTACATGTACCACTCAGTTATAGATGCATAAGTAGGATATAAAAGTGAGAGTGGTTTTGGTCTGTGATACCCCATCTGGATGTGGCTTGCAGGTGGTTCACGGACAGGTCCTGGGCTAGAGCTATGCCATGGGAATAAGAGTTGTGCTCTACTTCATGTGGTTTTGCCACAGAGCAAAGGGGCATGGCTGAACTGGAGTGGACACTCAAACGTGCCATGCTGTGTTGGGACAGTGAGATGCTGTGACCTGCCTGGAAAGGACTCTTTGGGTTTTTCTTCCCCCTTAATAATCAGGGTTATATTCCATGTCATGTGCTTCTTAACCATAAGAAAATTTGTGTCATGGTTCTTGTAGGACACAGGACACTCACATATGCAATAGAGATACCAGTTTCACCATCACTTCAGCTGTCTTAACTTCTTATCTCTTTTATCCCTACATGTTCAAAAGCCTTATCTCACACAGATCTGTCCCTGGTTTTCTTGGTGACGTGATTAATGAGAGTGAGCACTTACTGTGAAGAGCGCCTTTAGAAGAAATTCCAACTAACCAAAAAGTAATCTTCATCTTTTCTAGGATTCCTGGTAGGATGTCACTAAAAATACAAGTTGTTCCTTTGAATTATTATATCCAGTGGGATTAAAATTTCTGTCATAACATCCTTTACTTGCCTGATTTCCATGAAGTTTCTATGCTTGAGTGTGATTTTTTTTTTTGCTAAGAAGTGTCTCAAAGTGTTTTAAGCTTAGTGATGAAAGCTCTTCAATGGGTAATCTTTTTTATAACTATCCCTTGCTTCTGATGCATAACTGTGGTCAGCTTTTTTATGAAGAAAACATGTATTTTCACAAAGAGAAGATTCAGCTTCAGGTTATTTTTGGATGTCACGTCAGGGGAACTAGAATAGTTTGTCATTCTTCTTAGATTTTCTTTGTTACATTTATCCAAACACTTTCCTCAAAACCAGAATAGCTTCCATGTAATTAGATTTAAAGAAATACTGAGAAATAAAAAAATCTGCATTGACTATTCTTTCCTTACATATTGCCCACCACAGTGGAGAAAGGAGCTATCTAAACTTACAAGGGTTAGGGGACTGAAATTTCCCTTTTGTCCTGGGAGACAAACAAGACATTTTGAGTAATTATTTTTCAAGCATGAAGGAATGAAGATAAATATTGCTCTCAGTTTACGAGTATGTTCAAATTAGTCTCCTGAGCATATCTACTTTAGATTTAAAATAACATATCAGAGAAGAGAATTTGGCCCTCAAAATATTTAAACTTTGAGGTTACACTTATGAGTTCAGTTTTATGCCAAAATTTCTTACACATCAGCAGCAGAAAACTATAAGTTGTCCTATGACATAGTGCTAGTTTATCCATTATTCAGAATGAATTAGATTTGAAAGGTACGTTTGAGGTTTATTTTAGCTTGCGGTTAAATCAAACCCATGTATCCTATGTAAGGTATAAGAAAAGTTTTGTTCTTTTTCCTCACTTAAAGAGATCTCGTGTAAGTGTAGTGATAGTTACAGCTGGGAGTCCCTAATTCTGCAAGACCTGCTGTGCCTAATACTAAACTACTTCAGTGAATGTAATTACAGATCTGGAATAAAAAAAGGAGATCATTGAGGAATGTAAACTTTGTCTCTAAGAAATTAAAATGTATGGTATGACATAACACAGAGTTCTTCGTAATGCTTAAGCCTCATCTGATTATTATTTCTGTTAATAAGCTAGCTTTTTTTTTCTTTTTTTTTTCCTTCTTACTGCATTGTGTTAATAGGAATTTCTGGGCATTCAGGAGACTTAAAAGAAGAGGAGAGTTAATAAAAATGACATTCTTCAAAATCACGTTTACCAAAACAAACATTATCTTAGAAATTAGCAAAATAGTGGTTGAAATTGCTTTAAAAGAAGAATAACTGTTACATTTAAAAAATCCCAATAAATTCTTGTGATTTCTAGTAATCATTCCTCATTCTATAACTGACATTTTTGAATCAATTATTTTTACAGTCAAGTTGGTAGGTAGGTTTTTCTGAAACAAAATGGGGCAAATATATTCTCCTTTTGAAAGCTTAGTATAATCCATATTCCAGATGGTTTAGGGGCTTGTTTTTCTTTATTTTTAATGAGGTGAACATGATATGGAAATAAATTCTAAGTTTGTATATTCCAGATCTAGTGATTAAAAGAAAATATATTCTTGTAGATTAACAAATGTAATTAAATATCAAATACTATTCCTCTCAGCAGAACATCTATATGGCAGTGTCCTTGGGACAGGGCAATAGCCTTGGGTGCTGGAAGGAGTGAAGATTGCTTAGGGCAAAATGCTTCCCAGGCCAGTGGTTACTGAGCCAGGATCGGAGGGGCTGTGAGGGCCTCACCACACCATGAGGCAGAAATACAAACAGTCCCAGTGAGTTCAGTGGAAATAACCATTATCTCTGCTTGTTCCATGGTTAGGTGTCAGTTCCACCCAAGAAATACAAGTGGGCAGGATAGATTTTCATATCCTTTGATGAAAGGAAGTCCCAAATGCTGCAGAGATTGTATATTCCTTCGGCCTTCAGTTTTGCACAGTGCTTGAATCAATCGTGATTATGATTGCTTTGCTATCTGTCACACCACTGCTACATTCCTTTCCCTGCCTGCTTGGGTTTTTAGGGGTATTTTGCAATATGCCTTTCAGCAGCAATACTCTGTGTTTGGCAAACATATCTCCCAGACAGTAGAGCCAGGCCACTGAACAAAAGGCATCTGAAATCTAGGATAAGCCAGAAGTCTTCCATATAACGGTGGAGAATGTCAAGCCCATGGACCAACTCTGAGAGCTGATGAGGGAGTGAGCAAAGATAAAAAAAAGCAGTTGTTACATACAGGGAGACTTAAAATATAATGAAGTACGTCAGGGTAGTCCTTCAAATGAAGTGGTCTCCAAGGGGCTTTGCTCTCACTCCCATTAATCCCAGCGAAGGGCACGCGATATCTGAGATGTGCTGTCCTACCCCAGGAAGGGAGAAGCCTCGTTGAACTGCGTACCCTGAGTAGAAACATTTCAGAGTGCTCTGTGCTGTCCCAGGAGCAAGATAGGATGTCAGCATGTGGAAAAGCTTTTCTGTTGAGCTATTGCTTTAATCAATATGAGGACATCTTCTGGGTTTTGTTTTAGTCCTATTTCATATTTTTATAAAACTTGTATTTAGCATGACAAGACACACAATTACTAATGTGTGCAGCTCTGGCTCCAGAAAAGTGAATGTCAGAATTTTCACTGTATTACACCAGGATTGGGCCTGAAGTACGCCAGGATTCCTCCGATATGCAGGAAAGAGAATAACAAAGAAAAGAGAAGTTTGTTTCAGAGTAGATCTTCCTGCATTACTATCGGTAATTCAGGAACAGCATGCATTTTGAATCAGTCTAGCTTGGCCCTGAGCCTGCAAGCAAACTGAAGAGATGATATATTTCATGTAGTTTTCTTCTTTCCATTAGGCACAATTTGATTTTTCTATCAAGAAAGAATGGCAGGTCTCTGTGTTTTTGTGGTTTGTTATTTCAGGTGTTAGTCTGCCAGGGAAAGCCTCTGAGGGGGAGAATGGCATGCACAGGTGTAAGGCTTTGGAATACATTTATTGTTTGATAGATAGCCTGTAGCCTTGAAAATCCACTGCTTCATGTGTGGTGATGTTGCTTTTTAAATAACTATGTATACAGGGAGAAAGATTTAAAAAGACATGTATACATAAATCCATACATAGAGGCACACAGACTCCTCTTCTAATTAACAGGATTTGAGGGTAATTTGCATGAGAATGATGTGATATTTCAGACCCACATGTGATTTAAGAGTTACCAATGTGACTTATAAAGGCTTATATTTTCCAAAGTGCTTATCACAGTATAAATATTGCATAGTAGTAGTCACTGTGGAAATCTATAAGCAAAACTTCATTATCAATGAGGTACCCGGGAAAGATACACCATCTACAAAAACAGCCACTGAAAGGCTGCAGAGAGAAAGGGGTGACTGGTTCCATGCCTAAAGTATATGTAAGGCCACTGTCTGCATTGGGATCATTTTATTCTTAAAGAGGATGTCTCCAAGTAACCAGAAAGGACTTTGTAGGAAGGGGAAAATATCCCCCTAATGAACATCTGTTTTCTAGAGAACTAAAATTTTTGGAGTTTTATCTCCTACATTTCATGGAAGTTAGAAAAACCAAAAACTGAAATGTGACCATATCCTATGTTAATAATTTGTAAGACTTGCTTCAAAACATACCAAATAAATACACTTTAATAGTCATGGTAAATATCTTCTTTTTCATTATATGCATTCAGGTGATGTACTGAAAAAAAAAAGAAAGCTCAATTGTTGCTTATGTTTGGTTTTGATGGTTGATGGTTAGGCTTTTCTATTCAATTTAAGGATGACTGCTTCATTTTGTAACTTGTGATTTAGAGGTTACTACTTTTGTGGAAGACCTACAGGCTATTTACTCAGGTTCGGTGGGTTTTTAATGTCGGTCAATTGGAAAACAGTTGCTCTAGTGAGGGGTTTAATTGACTATTGATTACATACTGAGGGCACAATTCTTTAGGTTATAAACAAGATTTAACACATGAAGGATCCAAGCATTTGATTGATTAGTGGTCATTTTTATATTATCCTATGTTTTGTTATGTCTACTGTGCAAAAAAAACATTTATGTGCTGTGCTCCACTGATTTTACCAAAGCAGTGCATACAAATGTGTTTGTTTAATACAGGCTTTAACACCAGTGAAAAATACTGTTTGGAGTTACAAACTGTGGCTACTTTTTGATCCTAATACTTTGTTTTTAAACATACAGTTAAAATGTATGTAGTCAAGCAAAAACCACTCATGGTAAAGGCACAATTTTGAACACTAAGAATATTTAAACTTTTTTTTTTAAAAGTTTCTTGTTGATGGTTTTTTAAAAAGCCTACTAAGTCTTTCTTTCTCAATTCAAGTAAATTGGTTCAGTTGCATTTTAGCACATGCTATCTTACTACATGATTTGAAATCTGTGTCTTTGACTTAAAGAAAAGCATTTAAAGTTACATCAGCAAAGCAGTCGTTGTCATGCTCCTTACAGATTTTATACAGCATCCTGAGTGACATAGAACAAATCTAATTAAGGCTTTGCTACTCAAATTATTTTCTCCTTTTTCACTCAAGCCTGTAAAATAAAGTGAAAAGCAAAATAAAACCCTACTGGAAAACAGTCCGACACTTTTTCTTCCCTAACCTTTGCTGTTTATGATGTGTTTCAGTAGTAAGAACCTTTGAAATGAAGTGTTAGAAAATGCATCCTTGTCAGTGTATGTGGCAGTAGTGGATGTATGCCCTGGATTAGTAAAAACCCTTAAATCCCATTGGATTAAAATAAGTAAGGAGATAACTGTGATGTTATTACTCTAATCATGATAGAGTAATTACTTCTTTGTCTGCTAATGACATAGCATGCCTAACACATGAGAGACTTCTCTGCTGTCACAGAAATTTCAATTTAGGAAATTTAGGAAATTTAGGAAAAAGACTTTCAGAACTTGTCTTTTACATAGTAGACAGAGAGTTATGGCCAAAACATACTAATTATGAGGATTTATTGTGGTCTCCAGGGAACCTTCTGGGCCAGAAGACAATCTAGAGTAGGATAATCGCTTGCATTTAATACTGTGTGCCTGAAGTTTGAATGGACCTCTTGGTCAGTAGTAATTTAGCAAGGTACCACAATTTGGGCTTCCCATTATTATATGATCAAATGCCAAGTTTGTATGGGAAGTTAACATAAACAGATTTCCCTCTTTATTCAGTTGATGCCTTTTCCTGGTCTTAAAATCAAGAATCATACTCGATTAGAAGGGAAAAAGGGATTTTACCTCTGTATTTATTTTAAGGATCCTCAGGTGCACCACGTCCAGGTGGAATGTGCCGAAATGCACACCGCAATGCACACTACACAAAGGATCGGGTATAACATTATAGCTCTTAGTAAGTAGCATATCTATCAAAAATTCCCCAGTGAGAGGCTCGAGTGAGCCCCCCTCCCCGAGGAACCCTCCCCCTGGATGGTTCTATCTCAGTTTACAAAATGTGTTCTGGAGCGGAGCTTGGTGTCTGGGGCATTCTGATCCCTAACTATGAAGCTTCTAAAATGTTTAGTCTCCTGGCTTGACAAATAAGTCTGAGAATGTAGGCTAAAAAACACTGAGAATACAGAAGTTGTAGAAAGGTATAAAAGGGGTATAAAAGAAAAGGCAAAAAATCGTTATGGCATCACAGTAACAAGTCATCTTCCAGATATCAGGCAATTTTCATTCTTTCAGAAAAGGGATTACTACAAAATAAATAAGTTGTGTGTATAAGACTGGCAAAGGTACANAGTAAGTATGGAAAGTGTGGTTTCTAAGAAGAAACTAAAGGTCTGCTTGAGCATCCCACTTATTTTGTTGTATCCCCTTTAGCTATCATATTGTTGTGCCTCACTTCTGGGGAGAATTCTATTCTAAGGTGTGAGTTCCAGTGAACTCTTAAAATATTCGCTAAACAGCTACCTACCACGTTTGTCTTCCAAGCACAATACAATGGTCCAACAAAGTAGGCTCACAGCTTCATATGCCGAGATTGTTGGCCAAGGAAATGAGTCAACTTGGGAGGTAAACAACATCAAAGAAAGCAACATTCGGAATGCAGCAGCCTCTTCTGATCCAATGCTTTTTAATCAGCCACTTTCCAATAATTCATTAAGACTTGAACAAAGAGATTGAAACATTGGCTTCTCCTAGGGCTTCAGCCAAGCGTAACGAAATTATAACAGGATGTATTTACAAGGTTGGATATCTTGAACTCAGCTGTAATTATGTGTATTAGTAATTCTTCAATAGCTGCTCAGAAAGCATATTTGTATTACTTAATCCTTGCCTGTGGAGACCCTTATATTAGCTTGGCAAAAGAACATTAAGAAGGATGGATTTCTTTTTTTTCCCTCTCAGCAAATCCCTGTTTCCATCAGAAAATGCTGTGGGATCAAAAAATAAGCCATATGTAGGGTATATGGTTACTTTTCTGCTATTGCTATTAGCGATCACTTTAGAAAATAGTTAAAACTAGAATAGATAAGGATCTAGGTCAACATATTCTGTTACGTTTTCATTAGAAATATTAAAACTTATTTAACAATTATACTTTCCATTATGAGACTGGAACAGCACCATACACATACAGATTAGCACTATGTGCATACTTCACCTTTTTTCTTTTCTCCTCTGTCAGAGATGTGAACATGAAAAACACTAAAATATATATTTATTTTGGAAAGTAAAGAAAAAATCTCAAAAGCATTACAGATCTGATGTATGACTTTATGCAAAAGAGCCCTCTTTTTTTAAGAAAATCTAATAAACTGGATAGCATATCCCTCAAACAATTCAAATGAGAAAAGGAAGGGTATTATGAAACCCTCGCTATTTTGAATACTAAAGCTGTGAATATGTTCTTGCCCCTTTCCAAGAAGAAAGATGTATTACCATACTAATTGTTCATTAAACTTACAAAAGGATAATTCACTGAAAAGAATGAGACATATAGGAAAGACTGGTAAAACTATTCAAGGCATTATTTACTGAAGCTATCTTTCCCTATTCATAATTTTTTTTCTATAACAGAAAACAATTTCCATAATTCACCTATCAGCTACTTGGAATCACTGAACTATCAAGGGAGATATTTCAGATGAATCCAGAGACTTCAAATTATGCCTGGAAAGTTATTGGAGGGTTCCTGACTGAAGGCAAAACCACTCTTAGTATAAGATACAGAGACTACATTTAGATAAGTATTAGGAGGAAATTCACTTTGTGCAATTCTGCAGGACTCTATGCAAAGCACTCTGTTTGAGCTATCATGGCTGCTAATAAATGTAGATTCTGGAATATTTGCATAAATTAAACACAAGAACAGCTGCAATACATCAAAGGCAATATATGAACTAGTTGAATGGACTGAATGAAAGCTGATGACATGTGCTTAACTGCATACAAGCCAAACTCAGCACTGACAAACACAGGCAAACTCTACTGGTGTGAAAGGAAATAGAATCGAGTTTGCCAGAGCTTAATTAGACCCTGCTCTTTTTTCTAAATATGCATAGGCTCCAGGTTGATTGCTTTGCAAATTGTAATGTTTAACTGTACTTTACATTTCCTGTGCTTATTTTAGGAACGTTTCTATTTCTTTCTGAATTAGAACATATACAGAACTACCACAAATGGATTAATAATACACCATTTCTCCATTATAAATACTTTTTTCTAAACAACTGCTTTAAAGGTGTTCCCAGTGACCACATGTCAGGTATACACTCAGGCTAAGGTCATTTTACCCTATCATAGTTGCATTAGGAGACCACTTACAAAGTGTAACTAAGATCAAAATATTTTATTTGAGTGTTACATATAAATGAATCAAAGATAGTGAGCTACTTAGACATACTAATATTGGAGGTTTTATCTTCAAGGATCATAAACAGGTGTAACATACATACAAACATACATTTCAGTGGGCCAAAAGCTGCTGAGCAGAAAGAGCTAGCCTTAAAAAAGCAGAAAACACTTTCATATCTTGGGACTGAGCAACTTTAACAGTTCCCTGATTTTTAATATCATTGTCACTGTTACAATATTCTGTCATTCTGAGATAGAGTGTAACTGCAGAGAAAGTGGTACCCTTAACGCTTGAGAGGTTTTCTATTTATCCTAAGATAACACTTAACATGTTTGTAATACTTAATCTCCAGATTTTCTCCTTTTTTCACTCCTTGTTCTCACAGGAAAGCAGTTATCCCAGCCAAAAGTAAAGAAGCAGAAGCAAGGCTTTTTGGAGGTGCTGCTCAGTTCTGGGACAGTGGACTTCACTATAAATGTGTAGTTTGGATTTGTTTCAAGGGTTTTGAAAGCCCTGACTGCATCTTATATAAGTGATCCTCCACATTCCCATAGAGCAGAATCCCATACACACACATGAAGTGACTCCATCATGTAGGTAATGTAGAGTCACCCTGTTCACATGAAGTAGATCTGAGTATAAATTTGCTGTACCTTTGCCAGTCTTATACACACAACTTATTTATTTTGTAGTAATCCCTTTTCTGAAAGAATGAAAATTGCCTGATATCTGGAAGATGACTTGTTACTGTGATGCCATAACGATTTTTTGCCTTTTCTTTTATACCCCTTTTATACCTTTCTACAACTTCTGTATTCTCGGTGTTTTTTAGCCTACATTCTCAGACTTATTTGTCAAGCCAGGAGACTAAACATTTTAGAAGCTTCATAGTTAGGGATCAGAATGCCCCAGACACCAAGCTCCGCTCCAGAACACATTTTGTAAACTGAGATAGAACCATCCAGGGGGAGGGTTCCTCGGGGAGGGGGGCTCACTCGAGCCTCTCACTGGGGAATTTTTGATAGATATGCTANTAAGGGTCTCCACAGGCAAGGATTAAGTAATACAAATATGCTTTCTGAGCAGCTATTGAAGAATTACTAATACACATAATTACAGCTGAGTTCAAGATATCCAACCTTGTAAATACATCCTGTTATAATTTCGTTACGCTTGGCTGAAGCCCTAGGAGAAGCCAATGTTTCAATCTCTTTGTTCAAGTCTTAATGAATTATTGGAAAGTGGCTGATTAAAAAGCATTGGATCAGAAGAGGCTGCTGCATTCCGAATGTTGCTTTCTTTGATGTTGTTTACCTCCCAAGTTGACTCATTTCCTTGGCCAACAATCTCGGCATATGAAGCTGTGAGCCTACTTTGTTGGACCATTGTATTGTGCTTGGAAGACAAACGTGGTAGGTAGCTGTTTAGCGAATATTTTAAGAGTTCACTGGAACTCACACCTTAGAATAGAATTCTCCCCAGAAGTGAGGCACAACAATATGATAGCTAAAGGGGATACAACAAAATAAGTGGGATGCTCAAGCAGACCTTTAGTTTCTTCTTAGAAACCACACTTTCCATACTTACTCCTTTTGGTTTCTTTTTTTTTTTTTCTGTTTGGTTAACTTGTTTGCTACCAGTTTCCAGTTGCCTCTGAAATGAATGACTCTTCAGCTGTCCAAGGCAGAGTCTATAATGTGAAAATATCTGTTTGTGACACAGATGCCACTATGTGCCACTGGGGAAGAGCTGTGGCCTACACTATGTGCCAGCATATACTTGTGGAGAGCTCCAGGTTTCAGTAAATCAAAAAAGATCGCAGGCATGAGGGATTAGGATATGAGTGCATCTCATCTTGAGTCTGGAGTCAGATCCTTGACTAATTTCTTGACAGTCTGAACATATTCAAAGATGTGGATGAAGTCAGAAGAATTGGTGGTCCCTTCACAGTGTCTTAACGTTGTTCCATTACTTCCCACAGTGCACATAGGAGGCAGTCCCCCTGTGAGCATTCACCTCTCCCAGCAGATCAGTTCCACACTGCATTGTTGGTTAAACTGAACTCAAATAGGAGCAGTGTTAAACTGCATCCTGATTTTTTTAATCTCCATTAAACTAGTCTCACTTAAGGTTCGTCTCACTGGATGCATCCCCTACAACAATGTAGAAGGAGCAGCTGTTAACCATAAGGTTCCCCACCCAGGCAATGGTTGAAAAACACTCTGTTCAGATTGTGTGGAATTTTTCAGTTGAACCTGAGTCTTCGGGTTATCCTTTCATACAGCCTCTCCTCTCTTGGAGTGGAGACAGGGAGGCTGGCATGCTTGATTGAGGGTCTTGTCTTTAGGGATGATCTTGCACTATGGTTAAATTATTAAGCATGGCCTGCACAGATAGAAGTCACCCAGAGTTCATGGGTTCAGAGCTTCTGAGGTATCTCATTGGTAACACGCCTTGGAAGGATCCTCAATTGTGTCTTCTGAAATACCACAGAAAGAGCATCAGAGCAGGCTATGCTTTTACTTCAGTTACAGTAGCCTAAGCATTATTTAAAATTAACCATATAGGTTTAATTTGAAGGGGCAAATATACAGGCTAAGGATATTTGAAGCATGGTAATGAGGGCTGTAGCACAGGCCCAGTAATTTACTCTTTCTCATAAGAGTATGGTAAAGATTCAGAGGGTGCAATAGAGGAGGAAATAACATGAAAGCTGATTTTGCCAGACAGGTAAAGACTTATTCATGCTGGGAGAATCTCCAGCTGGGAAAATCCGTGGTGGTTATAGCCTTTGTGCCACCAGAACAGAAAAAAGGGTTGGCTCAGAGAAGAGAATCTGGCTCAAAGAACTTAAAATAAATATCAGATGTCAGAGCTGTGACTTAATTGTTTAGCTAAGTAGATCATGTGAATTACACACAGATTGAGGACCTGGTTTTGCTCCTGTTGAAATCAAGGAGAACAGAATCAGGGCATACCCTTCTTCCAGTGTTTTTTAGTCCTCAAAAATGTGTTATTTGAGGGTACACCAGCTCCTAGAATAATTGTACCAGCTGGGAATCCATAGAGTTGCTTCTACACAACTGCTTTGTGGTTTATTGTATAGACAGAAGCTAAGACTCTAAACAGAATGCATTTCCTTAGCTGATCTTTGTTTTTGTTCCAGAATTTGACATTCAAACCATGGCTTCTGTGACTGACCATGGCAATTGGGACTCCAGGTTCAGACAGTGGTTTTTGACAGTTGACAGTCTCAAAGAGATATGTCAAGATATATCTGTATTTTCCTTCCTTTATTGTAGTCTTGCAATGCAGCTCTGCCAGTTTGGGAACTAGACCCGTGCCCCAGCTCAAAGACATTAGCTTATAAATATCTCCTTGGGAAACTGTAGTTTTGAAAGACTTATAACTTCATAGAGATTTTTTTTCTTGTAAAGAACATGTAAGGGATGTTTGTTACTTTTATGAATAAAAGGAGAAAACTTTTTATTAATCTCACCATTACACATTAATGAATGCTTTCTTTAGTATTTTAAAATTCTCTTTTAAAAATAATAAGTAAAAAAAAAACAAATAAAAACCAATATTTAATCATAAAGGCTTTGTAGTAGTGAGGAAACTATCCCAAGAAGGACAGTAGCACCTGAAACCTTGAAAGGAATTTTTAGTTGCAACCAAAATTATATTACCTGGAGCTGACTGACAATCTTACATTTAGGAAGAATGGGATGGTTTTGGGAGAAGGTTTCACATGTACAATTGAAGTGCATTTCTATTACCTGGCTAAGATCCTTCGCATAGTGACAGGGTGAAATACTGGTAGACATGTGACAGAAAGAAAAATGTTTGGAAACATCTACAGCCAATTTACAGACTGACATATATTTGTACAATGCTGTCTGGATGATGAATGGCTTGTTACAGCATGTAACTGATGACATTGTAAAGGAACAGGGCATAGAGAAATTATTTAGTATCACATTTCTGGACATACTTGGAAGATACTGTGGGAAATACTCTGACTTAGGGCAGTTTTTAGGTGCTGGTTTTTGCATTCATACTGCAGCTTCTTCAAGTTCATGGTGATGATAATACCATTAAGCAGTCTTTTAACCAAAAGTGAGCTGCGATTTCTTTTTTCTGAGAAATGAAAGTACAGTGTCTAAGCACTCAATGAGCAATTACGTTTCCTTCACAAATGGTGGAGTAATCAAAGAAAAATCAAAGTTTGAGGGGAAGAGGAGGAACATAATATTCCCAGTGTTGAAAAACCTGGATAGTTCACAGCAGGCGAAACTATTCTCCCCATTCCCTGTCCATCTATCCTGACACTTCAGACATGATTAAATGTTTCTTCTGTAGCTTGAGTGAGTTAGCTCCCTCCAGCCTCAGGTTATGTCCTTCCCACAGTTCAGTGCCCAGTCTTGGAGGAGCCAACTCTAGGGATAATCTGTTGCCCTTAAGAGGATGTTGAACTGGGTGCTGGCAAGCCCTTTCAGGCCGTAAATAGTCATTGCTCTGCTGAGGTGGGAAGGCCTCCCTGGCATTACTGTTCATGCCGTTAGTTGTCTTCATAGCAACGATTGCGAACTATTCCCGTCACTCTCTGTTCTCACTCGCAGCTCAGCAGAGTCCAGACAAGGTGTGGAGGCCAAGCAGAGCCCAAGGGAGGGGAGATGGCAAAGGGCAATGGCTTGGCAAGAGTAGGGCAGGGACAGGGAAGAGTGGGGGAAGTATCTGTCTGGGTCCTTACCATGGATATGAACAGATCTGTATCATCCTCCCCTGATTGCAAGTCATCCTTTTCTGCTTCTAAGGCTACTGAAGGGCCTTGGTTAAAAATAGTTTTTCCTCTGTAGCTTCTGAAGGATTGACGTTGGTATGAGCAAAGGTAGGAATGTGTCTTGTATCCATTGAAAGTGCTCCAAGTGATACAAGATGAACACCAAATGCTCCTGTGCCTGTTTCTTCTACTTTGGTTCTCTCACATCTGGATGAATTTTCCAGTCTCCGCCCTTGTACTGCCACAGGTGCTTTTACTATTGAACAATATGGTAATGGCCATCACAGAGAGTGGGAAACTGAGTGTGCATGAACAGTTGTGGTATCTCAAAGAAGGTCTTTGGACTTCAAGTCAGGAAGTTGAGAAAGTCAAGTAAAATCAATATGCGTTTGCTTTGTTTACTCTTAATCATTTGATTTTGTGAAAGTTTCTGTTGAAAAACTGATTTCACCTGAAGCATACAAAAACCTGGAGACAAAAGTTTGTCTTAGAGGACTTTGTGTCGCTTCACCTCCCTCCACTTGCATGAAAGAAGGCAGGTTTCCCACAGATTGTGCTTGGGATGGACTGTGCTGGCAAGACTGCTATGACAGTAGCTGCAATAGCACAGCATCCTTGGCCAGGGCAATCTGCTCTCACTGTGTCCTGTGATGTTTAATGGAGAGGTACAAGGATTACAGGACCAAGGGTCTTGTTTTCTCCATAAGGACTTCATTCACTTTCTACCACAGATGAATGGAGAGAAAACTGCAGCAGTGAAGAAAATTTAGAATACAAATGAGCACAAATTTAGAATATAAATTTAGAATAGAAATGAGCACATAACGCCTTCTGAGACAGCAACACAATTGTGGCTCTGGTGCTTCATAAAGAGAAACTTGAAAAAAATGGACTGCTTTAAAAATTATCTGTCTCATGATATACACCAAAATTCATCTGCTTTTCCTAAAAACAGTGATGTTTTACAGTCCGAAACATCTAAAAAGGGCCGGGGTAATGGACACTTTTTTCATAAAAACTAGCTGAATGAGTAGGATGTTACTTACAGATTTGCCAGAAATGTGGCAATGAATTTGAGACATTTAATTTCTAATCCCATGCACTCCTTCATAATCTAGTAGTAAGTAAATTGAATTAATTCCGAAACTGACTCCATTTAATGATTTGCAGTAAATAAAGAATGGGGGAGTTAGGAATAAAACACTATAGCAAATAAATATATTTCTTCTCAAGATCTAAGAACATGTTTTGGTTCATGGTTTACAAACTTGCATCATTTTTAGGTTAGATGTAGCATTTAATCAGAAGGACTTCAGGAGAGAGGTTGTAGTAGGGATTTAAGGAGAAATTATCCCTCTTAGGTGTTCATAGGCCATGACCCAATGGGGATGATAGAACATAAATCATAACTGAGATAGCTACTTTGAATTAAAATTGGTATTTCACACTTAGAATAATTTGGCGGAAACCTATTGTATTTGTTGAATCCAGCTATCTGCTACTTCAGGAAGCACATCCAAGAATCTTGTTCATAACCTTTTCCAATGAAATGGAATGTGCCTAGCTAATTAAGACTTGTCTTGCCTGTTTATCAGTTATTAAAGATAAATAACTACTCCTTAATTCTTGAAGAAAGGTCTGAGTCACGTCTTTTGTGTTACTGTTTATATAATGGTATGTACAGAATCTTTTGTACTATTTATAACAGTGTTGATAAAGTTTACTGCTCCACTGCTCAAATAAATTCTATAAATTCAACTGAAATTAAGTGTCTCACATTTGCCATCTGTTTTCTTGGTATCCCCCGAAGGTCTCTGTAATAACAATACAGCTGAAAACTATTTGGATACAAAATGCCTTCCATAATTCTCTTGCAATTACATGAATGGGGTGTTGATGAGTGACAGGGAGTATACCACTATCAGTGAGAGTGGAATTTGTCTCTGGTCACTGTAAAAAGGCAGCACTTCAAATAAAATTTCAAGACTATATTTAGAAATCTTAAAAGAAATAATGAATATTCCATTCCAAGCAAAAGGTGAATAATGAGAAATTTGAAATACTTCAAATCTATTCACATCTGTAGTGTGCAGATGTCAATCCAAACAAATGCTGTGAGGACATATAAACATAGGTCTACAGACAAAAACTAAGCGTGCTGAACTAGGAAAGCTGTATGCCTTTGCTCTTTGTATGTTTATAATGTGCTCATTTCCACATTTTACTACCATCTGTAGGTGTCCTTATCTGGGTTTTTTGTCAGTTTTAGGAATCCCTTTGTACAATAATTAACACATTTTTTTAAATGTTCAGTATTTGCAATACTGCAATTTTGGTAGAACCAAATTGATTGCAGTTACACTCCTGAATGCCCTGCAGACATTAATTCCCCTGGGTTTAAGGGAGCAGCTGATGGAGATAAGACTTACAACGGTGAGTAAGAGAGACAGGACTTAGGTGAGTAGATGTTCTGGGATAAGAATGAATGGTTGTCTCTACAGCAAAGAGAGGACAAAAATAGAAATCGTGACTAAATGCCAGACTGTGATTTTGGAAGCTAGTGCTTCCTTTTATACCCATCTTTAGCACAGTTAATAACAACAGTGATTTTTTAAATGTAATACTCCTGCCAGTGGTGACTGACATGGTAAACTTCGTCAACCATTATGAAAGCAGACCCTGTTAGGCTTTCTCTTTGGGATGATTCCATTGTACTTCTAAACTGCCTGATGTCACAGCCCACTTCATTACTCAAGTTCCTGGTGAATGTTCCAGAATAAAAACTTAAAATTTTGTACATGCAAGACCAGATATTGTGTTCATGTCTAAAGTTGGGAGAATTTGAAGATATATCAGTTAATCTGCACTTAAAAAATATTATTTGCCATGCTCACATCAGAAAAATATTACTGGAATGAATACCAAGGAAAGTAAATGTTAAGTCATTGGTTTAAGTATGCTTACAAGCACCCTTTCAAGCCTGGACAAATAATTAAACATGGAAGCATTTATCAGACAGGGGAGAAGAACTAGCATTTTAGGACTTGACTAATGAGGTACAATCATATATCGCAATGTGCCTTCCAAATATTCTCTATAAATAAAGTTATAATGGCAAAAAAAATTGTATGGACAGCAGTTAAGTCCAGAGAGATTAGACTACTGTTTATGTCTACTCTTTAAGAGGATAAATTGACCAAGTCAATCAAAATTGACCAATTATGAATTCTTAATTGCACTCTATGTGTAACCCTTAGGCTCTGGAGCACACTTTGTATTGTGGGAACTGAAAGGGCTCCCATTAGACACAGGGTAATGGGAAGCCCGGTAAACTCAGCTCTCAGAGCAAGAAGGTATGCATGGGTACTTTCAGCATGTTCTACATTCAGTAGGTGGCACTGGTATGCAGTTATGTATTAGTTCAGGAATTTCTCTTGAGCAGACACTCTTACCTCTGTGAATACAAGCAGTGTTGATTTGGGGGTTTATCTGAGGCTTTTTCTTCCCCAGCAAACACTGAGATACTAAGATAATTCTTCACTTGCTAGAGTAGAAAGTGATAGAAAATGAAAAAAAAATTGCTAATTTATTGTAATCCTCATTACAAAGCACTTGGATGAATCTGGTAAGCTGAATTTCAAACACCAATATTACAGCCAGAAAGGAATGCATCTGTCTGGAGCATTGACTCATTTTCCATCTATGCTTAGTATGTACACATCAAAGTCTCAAAACAAAAGCATTCAGTCAGTGGGAGCTGTGTGTGTAGTAACACAGTGACTTCTTGGAATACTGCACACAGAAATAGGTATTTTCCCCTGTCTAGAGGAATGAATTGCAGATCTAGTGGGGGAAAGGAGGGTATGTGAGTCGGGGTGGGGGTATATAAACAAACAAATTACTACGACAATTAGAAATTATCATAAAACTTAATTGCGGAAAAACGAAGAAAAAACAAAAGCAGAAATGCAGTTCATGTAGTAGAAATCGCAGGTGAGTAGTCTAAGAGAATTAAACTACATCATTTAAGTAGATATTTTCTCATCTTGCAGTTATTTCTAACACAAACATTATAAAATGTTTAATGATTTATGGTTGATAATAATGGAAGGAGTTGCTCCTTGTTGCACAAAGCAAAGAGGGTTTTTTTCCCTCTCTGTGGGAGACTGCAATAGGAAAAACATTAAATCTATTGGTCTGAACCGAGTTGTAATACAACCACAAATTCATCCTAAGGATTTTGAGCACTCTTAAGGACCTCAGAATCAATTGGTGGTCCCTTAGTAGGGAATAAAAATATAACGCATTTTTCAACAAAGAAGTACATACTCTGTTTCTGTGCTGTTTCAGACACCACATGAGGAACCAGAGAAACATTTCAATTTATATTGATATGGCTATTGTCTACAGAACAAAAAGTAATCCCATTCTGGTAGCAATGGCATAGCAGTATAGAAAAAATAGCATTTCCAGCCTAGCCAAAACTGCTGGAAGTCCTCAGCTTTTCAGGTAAGGACTTTGTCCAGCCCTGGCCCCAGAAGTAAGAGTGTTGTGCAATCTGGTCACAGCCAAAGTAGAGGAATGAAAGGAGGAAATTAAGGCCTTTTAATTGGTTGAGGTACTGAAGAAAGAAGTATACGCTACTTGATTCAACTATGCTTAACATCATCTGCTGCTGAGGGCTGTGCTGGGAGCTGCTCTGAAAGCACAGTGTGGAAAGTGCCCCAGCCAGGCGTTGGGATCAGCTCCCTGTGACAGCTGCCCACAGTGGTGACCACATATTTCTGTCTACCTCTAGCAGCAATACCCAGGTCAGAGCTCTAAGCACACACTTCATGCTCCATTTATTAACAGGGTATTTTATCATGCAATTCTCAAGTATAACGCTGTAGTCAAACACTTGTGCTTTACTCCACACCAGACTGAATTATCAAATGAACATTAATATTTTTTCTCCACTCGGATGCCTTATCTTTGCTCTTTGCACTGTTTTATATTTTGAGCAACACCCTTTTTACAATTTTTTTTAAACTGAGGAAGTACATCTATTTCTAAAATTTGTAGGAATATTTATGTATGTAGATTGAGTCATGCAGAGAAAGGATGTTTTAGGACTTTAAGGGTTTTGAATATATTTTGGGGTTTTTTTTAAGCACTGTTTTTGTAGGATTTCACTTATATTTAGGACAATCATGCTGATGATACTTTCATCCTGGCATTGTGATGTCATTCTGTTCAGTCATCTTCCTAGCATATCACTTTACTTGGGTATTATTCTCTTATTCTTGTTGAATTTCATCTCTGTTGCTTCAATTCTTTTGGGAACTTATAAAATTCTTTATGAATTTACATTTGAAATATTTTTATTTTCACTTTTATCACCAAACATTTTATTTTCTGTGCTGACTAAACCATCTTGACATTGTTGAAAGGACGCAAACCTCCTCCTAGTAGTGTTTCACCTTGTGGTATTGTCACAGTAGGCAGGAGTTGCTATCTTTAGGCATGGTGGAGAATTTGTAGTAAAGGAAAGCTCCATCCAAATAAATGTGACTTGTCTGTGTAAGTACTCGAGACAGTTTTGCTGACAGTGTTCCAATATTTGTGGGAGCATGATATTTCAACCACAGCAAGATTTATTTGTATACTATGAACAAATACGGCCTTTGTATAAGTTGAAACTTTGGAGAGTCTTGTCCTTTAAAATGTCACATTTATTTAAAACTCTGCTAACACATACTGTGTTGTAAGCAGTTTCATGACATGAAACAAAAAACAAAACACAACCAAAAACCAAGCCCCACATGCTATTTTCATGCCAAAATGTTTTGGAAGCCTGCATCTGGGTTTATAATAGAAGAGTCAGCTGCATCTTACTGCTGACAATTTTCTTCTGCCATCTCACAGATATAAAGAAGAATATGCACAACTGTAGTGGGATGACTCTGGCTAGATGCCAGACACCTACCAATGCCGCTCTATCACTCCACTCTGCAACTGGACAGGGAAGAGAAAATAAAATGAAGGTTCATGAGCTGGGATAAGGACCAGGAGGTATCACTCACCAAATACTGTCACAGGCAAACCAGGCTTTAATTAAAGATACTAATTGAATTTATTACTAACAAAACCAGAGCAGGATAATGAGAAGTAAATAAGACCTTAAAAACACCTTCCCCCCACTCCTCACTCCTCAGCTCTACCTTCTCACCCACAGTGGCAGAGGGAGACAGGGAATGGATATTAGGTCAGTTCATAGCATGTTGTTTCTGCTGCTGCTCCAGCATGGTACAGGAGACAGTTCTCCATGAACTTCTCCAGCTGGAGCCCATCTCATAGGGAACAGTTCTCCACAAACTGCTGCTATGTGGGCCACTCTTTCATGGGGTGCAGTCCTTCAAGGACAGGCTGCTCTAGTGTGGGCCGCCCACGGGGTCACAAGTCCTGCCAGGAAACCTGCTCTAGCGTGGTCTTTTCTCTCCATGGGTGTGCAGATCCTTGCCAGGACTCTGCTCCATCATGGGCCTCCCACAGGTTCACAGCTTCCTCTCAGGCATCCATCTGCTCTGCTGTGGGGCTTCTCCATGGGCTGCAGGTGGATTTCTGCATCCCCCTGGATTTTCATGGACTGTAGGGGCACAGCTGCCTCACTGTGGTCTCACCATGGTTTGCACCAGCTGCAGAGGAATCTCGGCTCCAGAATGTGGAGCACCTCCTCCTCCTTCTCCACTGACCTCAGTGCCTGCAGAGTTGTTCCTCTCACATGTTCTCAATCTGCTCTTCTCTGGATGCAGTTACATCTGTGCAATAACTTCTTTTTATTTTCTTCGTAAATATGTTATCACAGAGGTGTTACCACCATTTCTGATTGCCCCAGCAGTGGAGCACTTCTTGCTGTCTGATTGACATTAATTCTCTGAATAAAATAAAAATATACAAAAGTTGCCTGTTGGGAGCATAAACAAATTGAGATCTTGATATTTTTTTGCCTGAGGATGTGGAGGTTTTATGTCCCAAGGCAACGAACTACTGTGTGGAGTTGGCTTACTTCAGGGCTGCAATCACAGTTCTTTTCATTTATACTCCAACAGGACATGAATTTTCCTGGCACAATTATGGTGACATGATACTGGAAAGAGTNCAGGATAATGAGAAGTAAATAAGACCTTAAAAACACCTTCCCCCCACTCCTCACTCCTCAGCTCTACCTTCTCACCCACAGTGGCAGAGGGAGACAGGGAATGGATATTAGGTCAGTTCATAGCATGTTGTTTCTGCTGCTGCTCCAGCATGGTACAGGAGACAGTTCTCCATGAACTTCTCCAGCTGGAGCCCATCTCATAGGGAACAGTTCTCCACAAACTGCTGCTATGTGGGCCACTCTTTCATGGGGTGCAGTCCTTCAAGGACAGGCTGCTCTAGTGTGGGCCGCCCACGGGGTCCCAAGTCCTGCCAGGAAACCTGCTCTAGCGTGGTCTTTTCTCTCCATGGGTGTGCAGATCCTTGCCAGGACTCTGCTCCATCATGGGCCTCCCACAGGTTCACAGCTTCCTCTCAGGCATCCATCTGCTCTGCTGTGGGGCTTCTCCATGGGCTGCAGGTGGATTTCTGCATCCCCCTGGATTTTCATGGACTGTAGGGGCACAGCTGCCTCACTGTGGTCTCACCATGGTTTGCACCAGCTGCAGAGGAATCTCGGCTCCAGAATGTGGAGCACCTCCTCCTCCTTCTCCACTGACCTCAGTGCCTGCAGAGTTGTTCCTCTCACATGTTCTCAATCTGCTCTTCTCTGGATGCAGTTACATCTGTGCAATAACTTCTTTTTATTTTCTTCGTAAATATGTTATCACAGAGGTGTTACCACCATTTCTGATTGCCCCAGCAGTGGAGCACTTCTTGCTGTCTGATTGACATTAATTCTCTGAATAAAATAAAAATATACAAAAGTTGCCTGTTGGGAGCATAAACAAATTGAGATCTTGATATTTTTTTGCCTGAGGATGTGGAGGTTTTATGTCCCAAGGCAACGAACTACTGTGTGGAGTTGGCTTACTTCAGGGCTGCAATCACAGTTCTTTTCATTTATACTCCAACAGGACATGAATTTTCCTGGCACAATTATGGTGACATGATACTGGAAAGAGTATAAACACAGGGTAAAAATCAGCACCTGCTGTCACAACTTTGCAGTCTAAACAGACAAAACGCAGAGAAACTGAAGGCACAGAAAGGTGAAAAGATCCATTGAAGGTGGAGCAACAACATCTTGAGTTTCAAGCTGAGGCCAAGCCTGAGACCAGGCTGTCGTTTATTTAATCTCCTCCCTCTTTGTAATTTCACCCAAATTAGTGAAAAATTAAACATTCCTGTCAGCTGCTGAATAACAATCGAAGGAGTAATTTTCTAGGGAATTAGCTTTACAGCAGTGGTTAAGTCAACTTTGGAAAGTTAATAACCAACTGTGAGAGAGGAGAGGCGGATCAGCTGTTGCTTACTGATTCTTAGCTCAGACCTTGCTAGCTCTCCCCATCATCCCATTTACCCCAGCTGGGATAAAACTCAGGCAGATCCAGTCACCTTTTACCTAAAACCATGAGATCTTCTGCGAAATGTCACAGCTTGATAAAGCTAACAGTATGGATTGCTTTAGAACCAAATTTGCATTATAAACTTAACCATTTTGTCTGTGAAGCAGAGCTGGAAAACCCTCTAAATTTGTCTTGTCCCTAGAGTTTACCATAAATATTCCTACTATTTGAGACAGAAGATCCAGTAGCAAATCTGTTTTAGCACCATTTAATAGTTGCCGATGGCCAGCACTGCCTGTGGAAGGGTGTAGGACCAGCAGCATTTTGCTCCAGATGGGTAAATATCTAAGGATACACATAGAAGCCCTAATGTAAAAAAGAAATAAATCCTTGAACTAAGGTTATTTATGATTATAAACTGACAATATGCCCAGGATGAACCCAGGGTCAATAGCTCAAGTGCCTTTTAACTCAGATGTACTCTGTGGTGGGCGGTGCGGACTTTGTAACCCTGGGCACAAAGATGCCACAGTCTAAATATTCTCCCAGGTGATTAAAACCAGTGTTACTATATCCCATAGGGTATATGCTGGTTGTACTTTACTAGTTGTGTAAAATAGTCTTGAGGCAAGAATGAACTGAGTAAGCTCTCTCTACTCAATATTTCCCACTCATGTGGGTTTCATACTTAAAACATTTTATTTTTTCATTTTCTTGTTTCTTTTTTAGTTTTGCCCAGTGTGACTTTGAAGTGTTTTGATTTTGGTAATACTTTGCCAATCTATCTTATTATATTAACGCTTTTGCTTTTCTTTTGTGAAATTAAAATGTCAAAGGATTTTAATTTGCATTGTGAGAGTATGAGCCTTTGTTGTGAAAATGGACATCTTAATAGGTGATAGATAACACATGGAATATGACTGGGGCAACTAAGAGTTTGTTAGAAGCCAGAAAAAGCTAGTTCAGGGGCTTTTTCCTGATGATTCTTCAGTGCTTTATAGAAGCATTCTGTATAGACTTTGTATCCTGCTTCTGGTCAGTGTGATCAGGAGTCAGTGACACATATTCTATTCAAAGAAGATGCTCATTGGTTTGATTGAAACGCTAAGTCCCCTGAGACCTCAGCCTTGCAGTTGTATACAGAGGGCTTGGCTACGCTCGTGTTGGGCAATTCACGGTTCAGGGCGAGTTGCCTCTGCCACTAGAGCCAGAAGCATTCCAGTAACCTGTACTGCCCGTGATTCTTATACCAATGAGCTTAGGTTGTTTTTGTGCGGGGCTGGGGGCTCGCTGAGTGAGTTTTACCCGGCAAATGCACTGGAAGGAAGCTGAGCCAGAGGCACACACACGTTGAAAAGCTGATTGCTGCCCGGAGGGACAGCAGCCGCAGCGGGGGAGCTGCAGGCACGCAGGCAGCGTCATTCGGCTGCTTTTCAACACACGACTGACCTAGATTTCCCTGCTGGGGCAGGCGAGGATGGGCTGGTGTGAACCCTGGGCCACTGTGGGTTACTCGTGGAAAGCAGACTCCGCAGTGCTCCTTCTCAGGCTTACCAACACAGCTACAGCTGCAATTTTATGCTTGCAGTGCATAGCTCCTTGCCGGAGCATCAAATCTGTCCTCCTGTTTCACCTTCTGGGCATAAAGGGGTGGGGGTTTGGCTGTACACAGGCTTTTCCTAAAGAATTTTATGGGGCAAATAGAGAATTTTATGGGGTGAAAAGCAGCTACTGTTCCCATAGGAAATTCTCTGTACTTTGCTAGCGTTTGTGTCTAAACGTTCTTCGTCTGAGCAAGATCGGTCAGTTCCTAGCCTATCCTTCACCAGGCTGTGGCTATTCATCAGTAATTGTCCACTTGAGGCATCTCATTCAAAACTCACACCAATTGTTTCCCTATTTTGCCTTTTTATAGTCTTCGTTCTGTCTAATTTTAAACCACCTGACATTTCTTATCAGTAAAATACCAAGTTTATTGGAGAAAGGGTGGCATTTCTTCTGCAATAAGGAAAGAAATTGGTTAAAACTGATATTTTTAAGGAATCTTAAGTAAAGTAGATCTCCTGACCTTGATGAGTTGCAGTAAGACTTGGGCATTTTAGCTTAAAATCTCAGCCTAAAAATACACCCATGTGACCTCTGAGAAACTGCCTAAAGCCAGTGGTAAGAATTTATCTCGGCAGATAACCAACATCTTCTTTTAGTATGAAACTTGGTCTCTTCTGAGCAAAATATTAATTCAGATGGGGAACTGAAAAAAAATGTAGGAGAATAAAACGATTTAAAATTACTTTAGATGTAAGGAAATGTTTTTAGTGAATAAATATATTTAATTGCAGGTCCTAATGCTGCAAGTTAGTCATGTTCCTTCTATAACTGCCAGTGAAGGTTCTTAGAATTTGACATAACAGGCAGCTTGTTACTGTCTGCAGTAATAACTGCAGGTACCCAAAAATTTTGTAATAGTTTTTCAGTGGAAAACTCATGAGACTGGGAGGAAGTGTGCTGGTTCTGAGGATATTTACTTGCATCAAAAGTTTCTGCTGTAAGCCAGAGAAAGCATCCCATTGAAAAAAAGGGGGAAAGGAAAAAGTAACTTTATTTTTTTGTGTTCCCTCCATTTCCTGTTCTTTGTGATTCTTTTGTATACTCTGAGGCTCCTACTCTCTTGCACTTTCTGGGAAAAAAAAAATGCCATAAATGGAAAGGCAATATTTTAAAACTCACAGCAGTTTTCACAGTAGAGGAGGACGATTTTTTTACTAATAGTGCAATGAAAATATTCATGGCCCATGTCTACTTTAGGTGATTTGTAGGAGACTTTTCAGGTACTTGTTATTTCAAAACCCAAAAAATGATATTTAGTTTGTATTTATCTAAGTAATCTACATAATTTTTTCAGGTATTTACATACTTGTCATAACGTGACAATGTAGTTTTATTATCTGTGGTCTTTCTATACTTATAGCCCCACTTGGACCTAAGATGTGCAGAAATAATTGTCAGAAAGTGATGGTGCATTGTAGGATGACCATTTGGTACTCATCTGGAAATTACCTGAAATACTTCGCAATGTTGTTTACATACCCACCCAACCCTCACCCCCCTCTCCTCCTCCCCCACACTATGAAAATTAATTCCATAGTTAATTTGGGAAGCTATTTGGTCTCTGTTCATCAGACATCTTGGCATATTATGCTTTCAGGGCTTTTATTGTAATTCCTATGCTACATAAATAATTTTTTTTTTTCTCTCTTCAGAAATTTTTCCAAGGGATTCCAGTCTAAAAGACAAGTTCATAAAACATTTTACAGGTAAGGCAGCTGCTTGTGTTTTCCTACATGTGCATATTCTAAGTAGCTACAAGTGTCACACCATTGATTTTTTTGAGGCTCAACACCAATATTAACATTTCTGAAGTTAAATGTGCATATTTGAGAACTAGAAATTTTTGAAGAACTCTAGTTTCATTGAATAATCAACTGAATTATCTAGTCTAAAATAACTTTCAAAACATGAGAAGTTAAAATATTGTTTAAAAGTAATTGTTTAACTTCTGTCCTCCTATTGTGCTTTCCATATTTATTTTCACATTCACTAATTTTAGAACTTCTCATTGGACTGCACATATCTTTAAGAAGCAGACCCTTGTGGCCAAGTTTTCACCAAATCAGGGAACCTTTTTTTGCATCTGTCTTATGTTGTGTATGTGTGGATGCTTATTTTAATAGCGGAAACAGATAGAACAAAGAAGGATTAAATTAGTGTAAATGAAAAATAAAAATAACTTGCTGTTTCAAACATGAAAGTTTATGATGATTCCAGCCAGGTGCTTGAAAACCAAGGTGGAGTTGCATAATGCACTTAACTTTGGGACTGTACTGTAACTACTGAGAAAAATATTGTAACCTCTGAATATATGCAATAAGAGTTGTCAATGGCAAGGTGCTTGCACTGAATCTTTGCTCTCCAGTTCCAGCTGTTCTGTAACTCCGAAAGTGAAGGTCTCAAAGTATGACACTGCAGATCTCTTGGTGATTTTCAAGGTTATTTGAATAATTGAAACTAAAACCTGGTTGGCTGTTGGAGCATGAAAAAGAGTATTGGAAATAATTATGCGTTTCCTCTTTGCTGGAAAGTTCAGGCAGTCCTTGACAAGAATGGAAGGGATTTGTTGTTTCTTTTGCATGGGGGAAGTGTACCCCAAACCTTTGGGATAAGCACAACTTTAAGGATCTTTCTGCCAATGGCTCACTGCAACCTAACAGCATCTACAGGAACTGTGCCAGAGCCAGCTGGCCCTTCACCCTTGCAGTAAATAACAGTAATTGTGAACCTGACCATTTTCGGTCCATATGAGAAAGAAATTAACATAGAGCTCCAAACTATGCTGTTCTATGTAGCACAGCAATACTGAATATTCTGCTTCTGGGAAGGACAGACAAGAAAGATTTGTTTATGTTAGTACTTAATCCATTTCCTTTTCATTTTTAACTTTGGAAACTCCTCAGCTACCATAAAAAGCTCAACATAAGAATCTGGGGAAGCTAAGTAATGAATACAGAATGACTTCCATTACTCAAAACCAGGGAAAGAACAACCATGAGTTTTACAGAAGGTATTTTGAGAGTAGTAAATCATAGAAAAGAAAAAGAGAAAAAAATACTTGAAGGCCTGTCTCTGGAGCCCTTCATTAAATTAATAGTCCTTTTCTGCATGAGTAGTTGCTATCAAAATTGCTGAAATTACTTGAGTAACATTAGCTGGAACGAATGAGGAAAGCAGGATCATTCCCAAATACCGAAAGTTTATTTGTTGGCTCAGAATTTCTGCCTACAGTCAGTCTTCCTTTCTTCCTTTCTTCCTTTCTTCCTTTCTTCCTCTCTCTTTCTCTCTTTCTCTCTTTCTCTTTCTCTGTTTCTCTCATTCGCTCTCTCTCTTTCTCTCCTTTTTTTAATCTTAAGATCTTCTGTGATGGAGTTTTCTGCCTGTTGTCGTTTTTTATTTTATTTTATATTTCATAGCTTTATTAGATCCTGTAATCCCTAGGCATTTTCTTAAAATACAATGGAACTTTGAGTTTTGTTATTCTGTTCCAATCATAATCCTTCTAGTAGCCTTCATTGATTAAACTGTTTGATTATAGTCCTTACTAGTTCAAGAAGTAGGACATCCTAAAGTGAAAAGTGAAAAAAAAAAAAAGGAGAGAAGCTGAAATCAACATTATTTTTATAGTCCATTATCTTTACAGTTTCAGGGTTAAGGAAATTATTACACACTTCTCATATGCCAGGAATAATAGACACATTTTAAAGCCAAATAAGAACCATATGTAACAGTCCTCAACTATAGGAAAAATCATAAATAATCTTGTGAGTCATAAAGCAATCTATCAATTTAGCTTGGAAAGCCAGCTGACACAGAGTGTTTTGTAAGGCACAAATAAAATTAACAGCCTATTTTTGATGACAGGGAAGAGATCTGGAAAACCATATATTATCTGAAGGGACATGGAATTTATTTAGTGACAAAAGCCAGTGTTGTCTCCATTTATGCTGGATAATTTCAAATTACATACTTTTCCTCGAGCCTAATTACTCACTCAGATAAAAAAAATGGCAACAATATTCCAGTTCAGACTTGCAAAGGTGCTCTTCCAGTTTATTGAAAAGCATATTTGTGGCTGAAAAAATCCACTGAAATCCATGTACTAGTGTAAAATATATCTAACCTTCAAGTATGTTGAGTGTTGTAGAGAGGAATCTTCTCTTGAGCTCATGGCAATTTGGCTTCACTATCCAGAAAGAATTAGCTTAATGTATTTTACCAGGCTCATAAACCATCTTCCAAGTTATGAAAATAAGTATTTTTTCCCAGAAACACTTTCTATCTTCCTATGAAAGGAAAGTTAGCCAACACAGTCTGCTTCATATGGATCATTTTGGAGCATTGCTTGGAACTAGCTATTCTGATTCAGGGTTCCTACTTGTGCTAAATTTAGATTTCAATTTAGTCTTATTCAGTTAATGTCAGTTTATGTCAATGTTTTCTGTCCAAACCACAGGATACTCATCCGCAGCTGTCAGTGATAGTCTTGCTAAGCAGGTTACCTGATGAAAATATTACATTTTTGCTCTCCTTTTCAACTTGAATGTCATCAGTAGTACTTTCCCAGGGCCATCAGCAGTTTTGGAAGGGGTCTTTGAACACTTGTTACATTTGAGCCAGGTTTTTATAGAAAAATAGAACCATAGAATGGTTTGGGTTGCAAGGAACCTTAGAGATCATCTAGTTCCAACCCCTTGGCCATGAGCAGAGACACCTTTCTTATAAAATATTAATGTAAACAGATGGCACTGTATATCCAGAGACGGGAGCAGCACACTATGCCCTGGACATACAGGGCTTTGTCTTGCCAAAGATGAAACACATCCTGCCCTGTGCAAATCTGTGTGCTTTTTTACTAGGATTATTTTAACAGGAGATCAGGTTCCTAGATGTTATTCAGCTGTCATTTTTCTTTCCTTGACACCCACACTGTATATTAAGAATTTCATAAACCATCTATGTGCAAATTAAAAGCACTAGTGCATGAAAGTACTTAATCTTTCCAGGGATTAGAAACTCATGCTTGCTTAAAATGTTGCTTTTATTTATCTTTAGAAAGAGTATCCTCATTCCAGGTGCATTATTCCTTCTACATTAGACTACAGACAACTGTTGAGCAAACTAAATTCTATTGTGATTGTCATTCTATTTTTCACCATATAAGAAGTTTTACTGCTAATTTTCAATTACTGGAATTTCAAGGCTAAACCAGCCCATCATTTTCACGTCATTTTTCTAGTTTTCAAATCATGAGCATAAAGGCACAGCAGCAGAATTTCTTTCTGTTATTTCACTAGCATTATTTTACTTGTGTTGCATCATAGTCATTTAAGGTATAGTAAAAGACTAAATGCAAGTTTAACCAGGGAAAAATGAACTTAGTGCTATGTGCTGTTGCCATTCATTGAAGCTGCAGGGCAGTGACACTGAGAGCTTGTTGTTAACTCCTCCTTACTTTCAAACAGGGCCAGTCACATTTTCCTCAGAGTGTAGCAAGCACTTTCATCGACTGTATCACAACACAAGGGACTGCTCAACGCCAACCTGTAAGTAGCAAAGTACCTTTTAATGCTAGCTGTGATACTTGTTTAGAAGCAGCCCACTTTTCCTATTAAGTGTTTGATGTCATGGTCCTTTTTTAACAGTTGCTCTTTAGTGCTACACTACAAAACATACCCAAGGTCTTCTAACTTATAAAGATTTTCTGTTAATGCACTTGCTGTCCGCTGAACATCATGGAGTTCCTTCAAAGTGATGCTGGAATAAATGAAATTGAAACTACAGTACACTCTGAACAAAACAGTAGGGCATGCTTATGCAGAGAGCATACATGAAACCATATTCTCCTTCCTGCTCTCTTTAGCTTTGCTTGTGCAATAAGATAAAATCTGAACCATTCTTTACCTTCTCTTAATGCTCAATTGTAGGGTTGTATCTTGGGGATTTAGTATATTTCAGCTTGTGAGGATAATTTTCTATACTCACTGTTGAACAACAAAAAATCATTTGATTCATCATTCTGTTATTGATACTTCTAGTTTTCATCAAACAACTTTCCTCTGTGAGACTGCAGAAGCTTTGCTTTAACACAGCCTGAATATAATTTTGTCAGAGACACTGAAGAATAGAAGTGTTCTTGGATAAAATGTATAAAAAAGCTAACAAAAACCCCAAACCAAAATGGGAATTCCTTAAATAGAAGTTACTTCAGCATTCTCTAGTGCAACGGACAATTCAATGAAAGTGAGTGGAAAATAAGCAGTATGTTTTAATTAGAGAAGGTGAATATCATTAGGGAAGTGTAAGCACAAACTGTGGACCAGTTTGGTTCTTTGGAAGCTTTTCAGGATTTAACATGAAAAAGCAATGACACTTTCTGACTGCATCACTCAGAAGCACTGTTTCTGAGCAGCTGAGATGCTGTCTCACCATAGCTCAACAGTATTTAGCATTTGAAGGGGGATGGAGCAGCCCTCCTTTCCATTTGCCTTTAGGCTTATCAGAAGCTGGAATGTAGGAATCCATGGCTGATCCTCAAAAGATATACATACAGCTTTCTAAGTAGACAGATGAGTAGGCAAGGCACGTACCTACTGCCGTGTTTTATACCTTGCTACATGGATCCAGAGCATGAGAATATTATTTGGACTCTCATGTATTGCCCGAGTGCTTCACTTTATTTATAAAGAAACACAGTCATATTATTTCTATCCTAATTAAATAGCTTTTCTTAAAGTTAAAAACAAGACTGTCATTTAGAATGGTGTGAAGAACATATTTTTTAGTTCAACTATCAAAGCAAAATGTAAAATAAAAAGGGTGCTTTAAACCAAACCAGAGTTTTTGTTCCCCCTTGCATCAAGCAAACCCAAAGCAGACAATGAGTTACATTCACCTGAAATGTTCTGTTCTAAAAAGGAGAACTAAATCTTCAGAATTGTCTCCACCTTACCCAGCACTCTCAGCACTTGGCTGATCGTAGCCAAGATCTTTTCCCATGTCTTTAGAGGGGTTTCATATTTTCTTTCGGGGACATCTTAGTCATCACAGGAGGTCTGAGGATGAGTTATTTCCTCTCCTTCTGACATGGTTATACATTGTACAAATATTTTCTGAGGAACTGAAACCCAGATAGTATTCACTTTCTTGCTGTTTGGCACAACTTATATTAAGTTTTATTGAAATACTTAACAAGCAAGAGAAGAAATTAACACCTAAGTACTTCTTGTTAACAAATACCAGAAAGAATGGCAGTGACTCAGGGTCCACTTGAACCAAGTGGTTGTTTGAACCAAGGACACAAGAGAGAGATTGGAAGTGGGAAATTAGTATCTTTAGTCTGATGATTAGGAGATGTACTTAAACATGGAAAATATGGAATTAAATCAGTATTAATACTAAATGGAATAAAATGTTTGAAACAGCCTGACTTCCGACTATGTCATGGTCTTATGGTTAGAACAGACTCCCAATTAATGAATTAAATTCCTCCAGGTGCAATTGGGAGTTGAACCTGGTCTTCCACATCCTAGGAGGAAACTCCCTGGTAGAATTTTAATTCTTGCCATCACTCACTTTTCCTCTAGAGCACTGATGATGCCACGGTACAATCTAATATTTCATCTTGCACACATATTTTAATGAATTTCCATCAGATAACAGTTTCACTGTGTCTGAAATTCTGGTACAAATTTTACATTTAATTTTATGCAGGTTTTTGAGGGTATCTGGCAACTGAGATTCATTATTACTGTGGGTGATTTTGTTTTATAGATTACAAAAGGTGTGCAAGGTTGCTAACGAGATTAGCAATGAGCCCTTTGTGTACGCAGTCCTAGGATGTTTGCTATGTAAGTATCATTTTCCCCACTCATTTTCTTATTTGTTGAATGATCTACTGGTTTACTTCACACTTGTACCTTGTTATCAGGTGTGCATACAAAAATGTGGTATTAACAGAGGGTATCAACATGCAGCTTTGGCATTGCAGAACTGACTGGTTCTTCCTGGAAATACATAGAAGCACAGATACATCTGACAATAATTAACTGCAAGTAATTAACTGCAAGTCACTTGTGGCACTACAGTCCATAATTATGCCCTGGATGGCCTCTCACTGTTCAAAATTTCAAGAAGGAGTCCCCTGGGTGAAAGAAAAACGCCCAAGGACAACATCAGCACATTTATTTCAGGCTGTTCTGCAGAGGACTTTGTTGTTAATCCATGGAAGAAACAGAATATCTTGGTCTCAGGTCTGCCAATGCAATCTTCATAGATAACCTGTCACTTCATTCATTTCTTGGACCCCTTTTCATTCCCATGTTGTCTCCTGAGAATTTCTGAAAACTTAATACCACTTCATGGTGATGGAAGGAAACTGAACATAAAGATGTGACAAAGCTAGAGGCTTCACTAAACAGTCTGAGAAAGAAACCAGTCCATTCTTGTTTATGAATAGCACGTTAAATGTGTTAATTAAATAACATTGTCACTGATAAAAGGAGCATCTCCAAGCCAGCTGTTTTCTCCTGTTGTTTGAATATTAATAAGACAGTTATACTTTCAAAGGTTAATTTGAAAATAAGATCCGATTGCTATTATTAACCAAGCAAATGTATAAAATCAGTGAATGTTATTTATTTAAATTTCTTTAAAGATGGTTTCCTTTCACCACCTCCTCCTGACAAATACTGCAAGTTTGGAGCTTGGGGGAGTTGTGTATGTCACTTCTTCCTGCATCAAGACTTCAATTCATACTAATCAAGAATAAGAAAAGAAGAGTAGGATATGAGTCAGTGTTAGCTGATTTGATTTCTCAGTGGAGGTGGGATTCATTTTGGTGGCTGTGCTTTAAAAAATATGGCAATATTTCAGTTCTGAGAAGAAATGACATAATTTCTTTCTCTTCCTCTTTTCTAAACTATTTTCAGTCTCTTTGGCCCCTTGATTTCCAGGTGTTGCAGATGGTTTTGAATATACCAAGGACAATGAACCAGAGACTGACTAGGCATCTCATTACTTTGCCTGTATCTCCCTTTCATGACTAAAGGCAGGAATCCTTTTCTGAATGCCCTATTAAAAAAAAAAAAAA
>VZRS01003568.1:328669-416197 GCA_013398055.1 Ifrita kowaldi
TCTAAATCCCCAATTAAAAAAAAAAAAAAAAAGTATTTTTTGGGAGGTGCTTAAATTCCTGCTTGTTTTTTAGTGTTCTCTTTTAAACCTCAGCTTTCTCAAACATCCCACCACTCTCTCATTTTCCGCGGTTTTATCTTTTTAGTCTCTGTTTTTCCTTTATCAGTATCCATTTACTCCTCTGGATTCATGTATCAGGGCTTTCAGAAAGATTTCTGGTGTTCCAAAATCTTTTTTTTCTTTCAAGAGAATGAGTCAAAGATCTGCCTACATATCTACAGTACAGAAGCATCTATCTCATCCTATTTCCATCTTTAAAATACAAAAGGATCAAAAGTTGCTATGATTTGCAAAGCCAGGTGTTTTAATTTGCCTGCCAAAAATACACTCAAAGACATGAAAAATAGGGAAGGAAGGTTTTAAATGGTAAGCTTTGCTCTCAGCTCATGTGCACTGCGTTCACTTAAAGTTGTATCTAGGCTGACTTTCTGTCTACTTTGTTAAAAATAGAGAAAACATTATAGGAAAAAGTAGAGCCATGATCTGAGTGTTTCCCAGCTGTCTCCGTGTTCCCTCACCCCGTTCCTCCATCAAATACAGTGGATAGTTTCCATTATAAATAAGACATCCTCAGATCTTCATGTTTACTCTCATCCACTGATTCTTGGAATGGAAACATTTTCTTGAGAAGGCTGAAGGGTGGCAGGAGTCGCTCTCTCTTCCCTGTTAATAGGGAGTGCAACAAAGGAGTTATATATGTTCATCCCTCAATACCATCACATTTCTAGCATGATTCTCTGATTGCTTCTGCTCCATCTCTTGGCACAGGGGATCTGTTTTCCTCACCACCCTCACAGTAGCATAGATCCTGTTGCCTGTAAGGAAATTCGTCTTTAACATCTGAGAGAGTCTTGGAGATTCTTGGTTGCCTTGAAGAAAGAGGCTCTCTCACTTGAAGAACTGACAGCTATTTTTAAGCCTTTTTCCTGACAGTACTAAAATAGGCTGCCTTTTCCTCATTAAAAAAAGAGTTGCAGTGCTATTATGCGAATAATTTCCTTCCCCGCCTGTAAATATCCGGGTATGCAAAGGAGACGTGGTCCTTTCCTCTTCGAAAAGAACTTTTCCTGGGGGAAAGCCAATCATCTTCCCCGGGGTCTGGTCGCGGAAGCCGCGGCGGGATGTATCAGCACCATGGAGAGGGCCGGCGGGACGCGCCGCCGCGCCCGGGCAGCCCCTGGCGCGGCTCCGGGGCCGGGATACCGGGCACTTGCTGCCCTTACAGCTCTTAGAGGTTTGGGTGGCTTCGTTTTGATTTCCTAGATCAGATCCCTGCAAATGGAAGTAAAGCACTAGAGGAAACCCAGAATGTAGAAGTCCACGTGACTGTGCGCATGGGGAACTTCCCTGCAAGGTGCAGCAGCGCGGACCGCTGTGTGTTAAAGCTCTCGGCGTGGACGCTGAGGATTTGCCACGGCAAAACTCATTAGTGTTCACAGGAGAGCAAGACCCACGCGCATTCTGAAGTTAATCTTAAGATAACGCACGAAACTGTGGTTTATGAACAGAATTATATTAAGCTGTCTGCTTCTCTGGTTTGAAACTAGTTATAAAATGACATGTCCTTTTCTCTTGCAGACTTTCTACCAAGGAGGGAATTCTGATTTGCCAAGAAAGTGCCTTGAAATCTTCAAAAATGGAGAAGACATCTTTTATCTTTTTGATTTACAACGTTTTGTTACTAGATGCATTTTATTTTCATATATTTGTCCAACATTCCATATTTGTGTGAAACATTATTTTATTTTGTAAATTTGTTGCCTATAGTTCAGACAAGCCAATTATTTAAATACATTGTATATAAAGAATACTAATGATATACTGATTAAATGTTATAACCATATGCAGGGAGTTGGTAAAATTTTGCTTTTTCTCTTGTTCCGTTGTATTTACATTGTTCTGCTCAGGCTCTTACTCTCATTATTTGCACTAACTTGAAATGCAGAAGTCTGTGTAACTGAAATCTGAATAAGCTGTAAGTGGGGAAGTTTTACTTGCCATGGAAGATATTTTATATTATGAAGCTTTGTTAATATATACATATATATTATTGCGCATCAGAACAAGTTTGCTCAGAAATGCACCTTGCTTTCAGGAACATTTGTATGACTATTCTGGATTTTCATCAGTTACATTTGTACTGGCACTTATGGAAAGAGTTGCAAATAATGTAAATATAAAGACTGGAAAACTGCAATGCAGTTTTGGTGGAATAAAGAACATAAAAAATGAATGATTTTACAGGAATAATGAATGATTTTATTTATGTATATTAAGAAGTCGCTTATTTCATATTTTACAGCACTTCAAGTGGTAAATTTTATTCAGCCATTTATTCTTCAGCTGAACAAGGTGCAAACAAAAATGCATCATGTACCTAGTGTGAACAACTGAAACCATCTGCAAGTGTGCAAAGAGGGTAATGAAATAGTCCAACAGCAGAGAAAATGCTTTAAAGTATAATACCATAAATCCAAGGGGTATAATGAATGAATTTGGCTGGTGACACATCAACCTTAAATATTTGTAGGGAACCCAACACAATACACACAACTGCTGCATATTTTTTATTTAAAATCAAATTGTATTGGTCACATTTACTATCCATTTGTCTCAGCTCTTTTATTGCAAGCTCATGTGATTGCTTTACAAAGAACCTAGTATGAAGTGAGGGTTTTACGGTCAGGCCCAGAGTAATTGACAACACACATTGATTACTATGCTCAAATCACAATTCTTGAGATTGATTGACCATTCAAGATAATCCCTTCAGATTAAATATTATCTCTACCCTTTCCCTCACTGTGGGCTCCATGAGCCCCTTTACTTCTATGCCCAGCAGTTTTCCCTCTACAGAATAGCAGGAAAACTGCCCTGGGATTCCTCATCAAATAGCAAAGAGCTGCCTTATTATCCAAAGGGGTTTTCTTCTTTCTTTCTATATGTTCAGTGTGTTTCAGCACCAAAGTTATGCAGTCCTCTGATGCCCTAAGCAGTCCAACCCACAACCTTTAGAAGTAGTTACTCCATCTATAGTCCCAGCTAGAAGCTTGTCCTGTGCTGTTTGTATTTGTGATTAACTGGATTGGTTTTCAAACTTTCTGCAATATTGTTCTTTTGATAACAGCAAAGTTTTCAAGTCTCCTTCTAATCCATGCTGGAGTCAATATTCATACTGAAAATCCTAGTGGTTCGAATGGTGAGAAGGATATCTTTGTTTCCCTGTGAGTAATATACTTCATAGAAGGATTATTGGCCAAAATATTTCAGCAGAGGAGAAAGGATGAGGCTCAGAATAGGCAATCAGGCTCCAAGAAAAGCATTCGTCTTTAGTCTCACTTTTATATTTCCATTCTGTTTTGCTAGCTTCTCAGTTAAAAAAAAAAGTTTCTTCTTTCTTTCCTCAAGGGACTGAAAAGAATTCAACTGTTTGGGTTTTTCTGGAGATTACTTTTTGTGATATCTGAATTCCAAAGAGAAAACCTAATCTGGGTTTTTTAATAAATTATTTGGACTCGAATCTAATGTGCTAAATCAAGAGCTTCACCTTTGAAAAAATAAAGAAATCTTCTTTCTATTGAGTAGAAAATGATCAACTCCCTATCTTAGAAAAGATCCACAGATGTTGCAAAAATGCAAAGCACAGATTAGTGTGACAAGTTAAAATATTTATGAGGGAAAAAAGTTCATGAAATGATTAAAAGGATAAAACCCTGTAGTTCTTCTTTCCCAAAAGTCAAATGCCTTGGTTTGGTTTTTTGGTTTTTTTTCTGGAAACAAATTATTCTTTGAGGCATTTGTGGCATGGATCCCTTCTCTCTGTTTGGCCCCTTTTTGTTGCTCAGTATGCTCTAAATAGCTGGAAATAAAACCAGCTTTTCTGTACCACCCATCTACACATCTATTTGTCACTATTCTTCATCATAGTTTTTAGATGCAGGGATACTAAAGTTAGTAGCATAAAAATCACAAAGTAGCACAGCACAGTCACTTTCCTGTTTAACCTGAAACATAAGTTGTGGTCCTTCTAAGATCTTTTAATGCATTTTAGGAATCAAGTCTCGAGGGTGGTTATTTGGAAACACAATAAAGAACCAAATGCCATAGAAGCTGAGAGGAGATTATACACTCAAGTAAGATGAAGTTTTGTCATGTTTTCACATGATTGTTTTCCAGATTTTCTTTCATTTTTTCTCATGCAAATTAATCAAAAAATATTTTGGCTTCAGAAATACTTCTGATTATGGCTTTTACAATTACTGTGTTGCCCTTGCATGCTCAAAATTTTTGTCTAATTTCTGTCCTTGTGGAGACTATTGGATAGGGACAGAACCAGCATCTACAGTAGTGCCTCATCCCAGCTTTTTACTCTGGTTAACTGTTCACCTTTTTTAACCAACTTCATTGTTCCAGACTTCTGAATTTCTAAAAAATGCCACTGGTGACAAATACTATTTTTGGTCTGGCATATTGCAGCGAGAAGGCCAACAGCATAAGGCCAAGAGCAGTTTAACCTGGGTCTGTGTGAATGGGGACTACAACCTAAAGTTCAATTTTCTGTCTTTATTGCTGAGACCATCTTAATGTTTTATCACAACACTGTAAAAATTGTCCCAGTCTGTGCTTTGGGTGCTATTCAAATGCAGGACAGAGACCCTATTCTCATCTCAGAGAGGTTAAAGCCACAGAGTAAAACGGTGTGAGGAAAGTGTACATGAAAACAGTAAATTTTGATGATTGGTGAGGTGAAAAATGACTCCATTTTCAGCTGTCTAAATGCATCACTTAGAGGTTTAACAGCAGAGAGCAAGACAGCCAAGCAGAGTTTTATAAGGAACTCTTCCTGTGAGAAGGCCTGTCATTTAAGAGGGGGCTTTGAAAGCTTTTTTAAAAAATAAAAAGAACCCAGTGCTACAATCACGTAGGCAATAAGTGATGGCATGAAAACCTTGTAAGCGTCAGAAACTGAACTTTTAACATGGAATGAGACATTAGTTTTAAGAAAATTATACCATGGAAGACCTTGAAAATGAGAATAAGCAAAAATATGGAAAACATTAACTGTCAGATTCACCTTGGACACAGGCACTTGTCGCCTCTTTTGCAGACCAGAAAAAGTAGAGTTGGTAGAGTAACTGAGACGTAAAACAACAAAATGAATATATGTTCAAACCGTATATAAAAGATTTTATTAATGGCTATGTTGGTTTTCAGCTGCAGGAGGAAATGGGTGAAGTTGAGACAGATTAGATAGATGAATACAGTGGGCAAAGGAGATGTAGAAATCCTAATTATTTCAACCTAGCCAAAGAAACCAGCACCTCATAGACATTCCTTTCATCCCATCTGATCCTCCTTGTCCACCATGGGATGCCTAATTCACCTGGGGCAGAAGCTTGCACTGGTCAGCAGAAATAGAAATGCTGCTTATAGCAGCAAAGCTACCAGCACAAGGTGGTTTGGCATGAGAGACTCAGAACTGAAACAACTGGTGGGCAGAAGACCAAGATGAATTGCTGCCATGCTGGTAAAGAAAGTATCTGCCTGAAATATGTCCCACTGCTCTCACCATCCCATCATCAGGGGCTACCTGCATGGGACCTGAGCTGGGAAATATTGCTATGGAGAAATACAGGAGAGGTACAAATAAAAGGAATGAAAGTAGGCAGCATTTAATACTCTGGAGTATGGGTTTGAATTCCCTCGGCTAATATTTGCTGCTGGTCTACATTTAATTTCTTTCCTCCTCCATTTACCATATAATAGTTGAACTTAACACCCAGTCTTACCTCCTCACTGTCTCCATGAATATGGAAACTTTATTCCCTGCTCACAGACAGGTGTATATATATATATATATATAAGCTATTTTCATTAAAAGTCCACCAGAGAAAGAACAGGGTACAAATAATTCATGAAGGTTTCATGTAGCTTCACTGTAAGATGATAATTCTTTAATGTTTTAACCGAAATATTTATGCCATTTGATAGCACGCCTTTTGCTTTTGGACCCAAGGATGTGTATTTTTTTCAACCATAACAGCATCACTTTACTGTCCATGTAGAGCCTTACTAATATGATTACACTGCACAATGTAGTGAGTGTAATTAATTTAGCTTTGGTGCTCATTTGTCCTTATCACTCCTGTAATTCCATCGTAGTGCAGTAATTCTGTCCCTTGCTTTAGTAGTTGATTCATTTTCTTACTTGCAGTATCAGAAATTTTTTGTGCCCTCCTATTGAAGACATTTCTTCTAAAAGGAATAGTCCTGTCATTGGACTTGCTGTCCATTTTTACACTGAATATGGTAGTTTTTGCATTTTATATATGAAGCAACAAGTTCAAGGAATAATTACTAACTCATTTACTACAAACGAAACAGTTATTTTTATTTTAAATATTCCCTCATGATATGCACTCTTTCTTACGAAGCACATTTGGCAGTAGTCTTCTGTTCTCTGCAATATGAACTCCATTTACGCTGTGCGCCTCCCTTAGAACTCATTGTCTAATAGTACATAAATTAAATATTTCCAATTTGTGTAACTGATATTTCTTTTCTAGTAACATTCACTTTAATTAGAGCTGAACAATGAATTTATGCTTTCATGGAAATATTTCACTTCCATATCTCAGAAAATGTTGGCTGGAAGCCCATCACTATATCTGTGCATAAAATGTAATATGACTTTTCTCATATGCATTGTTTCGTGATTATCCAGGTCAAATTTATTGTTTTAATTGTTTCCCTATCACTCAGTTTCTCAAGGTCTGGTAGCAATCTTTTGCAGGTTAGCTTTCCTCTTTGGTACCCAAAGCCACTTCTTATCATCAACAAAAATACTTAAAATTGATCCATTTTTGATTGTGCTTCATAAGAGAGAGGCATATTTTGCATTTGGTCATAAGAGAGGGCTAAGAAAGCAAACAGACTGCAGCCTCCCCTTTATTTTCCATTTTGAACCTTTCTTCTCCCAATAAATATGCCCCTGCCTTATGATGTTCTCCCTGAGGGTCTATATAGCTCATACATTCCTGAATGCCACTTCCAGTGCTTAGGTAGTGCTATGCAGAAAAGCTGCTTACAGTTTTTGTGTCTCTAAACTTCTGTGAACTTGAGCTACTTAGAACCTTCCATGGGAATAGTTTTTCCTCACATGATCTCCACATCTTTACTGCCATTCTCATACAATGTAAATTACTAATTCCTTGGTGTAATTCCCTGCCTGAAATGTCTATATGGAGATAGACTCTATAGGAGTTGACTGGACAAACTTCAGGACGATGTTTTGAAAGTATAAGACCCTAATCTGTTTCACTGTCAGATTCTGAAACAGTCTTATAACGGCAGTTTTTAACATTTTTATTAGGGGACTCAATTATGTTTGTTAAATTATGTTAATTAAAAGATGATCAGATGCCTTCCTCTGATAGGTTAATTCTGCATCTTAAGAGTTCTCTCCCATTCCTATACCCCAAAGAAAAGCAATAAATAAGACTAATGACATCAGAGACTCAAGTTCGCAAGATGGGGGTAAAGGGTCTTAAATTTTACCTGCTCTTGAAGAGTTCCTTCACCTTTTCCATACCCTGAGATGAGCCTGTACCTCTCTTTCATGAACTGTGCAGCTGTCAGGGCACATTAACCAGGCACATGGTTTATTTACATGTGATTACCAGAGACAAAGTATAAAAAGGCTGGCTCTGAACACTAGCGGTTTGAACGTGCCCAGTCACACACAGACCCAGGGTACACAGCAAATCAGTCACCCACTTGTATTTTGTTCTCAGCTGAACAACAGGAATGTGTTTTAAGTTGTTCTGGGGCTGAACTGCTCTTGGTGAGACTGGATTTTGTCAGTTTATGGAATTATATTGCATTTTCCCAAATGAAATAAGTGTATCCATGATATTACTTGAATTCTTGCAGTTCATCCATACAGAGGCTCATGGCTGAAGGCTGACACCAAACTGAGTGTCAGAGTTCTGAGGGAACTGCCTTGTTCTCTGCTGTCTGATGTCCTCAGGCCAGGATGGATAGCAGTTCCTCAGGCCCAAAGCAAACTTAATGGAGAGTGTCAGTGTCATTGTCACTGCTTTGCTTAAAGAAGGCTTTGGATTAAAACTTTTCTCTAGTAATTTTTCATTAAGACTTGATGGCATCAATAATAGTAACAGTTTGAAAGAATTTTCTTTCCAGTTTTAGTTTTCATCCACGTTGAATAGTAACAAGAAACACTGATTTAGTCACACTCTATCTTTTCATCACAATTCTGATTTTTGAAGAAGCAGCAAAAACTTGGAGACTTATTAGCACAATGCAAAGCAGCATATTTCAGGCATTGCTTTAAGTTTATTAGACTAGAACTGAGCTAGAATCTTGTTAGACTCAAAGAGGTCCTGGAGACCTCACAGTATGGTGAAGACTAATGTGCTTTGAAAGAGAAGTAATCTTTGTTTTCATATGCATAAATTATTATTGGAAAGAATAGACATGAATTCCAGACTGGCTTATGTTTGAAAGGAAGGAGTGATTGTTAGAACTCCCAAAATGATGCTATATTCCTTTACATTTGTAAACAGAAATGAAATAGATACCAATGGAAAAACTTCTCTAAGTGGGGGAGGAGGAAAGAAACCTATGAAAAAGTGATCATGGAAATGACACTAGCTCCTGGAAATGACTAAAATACAAAATCTAAATAGAAGCCACTCAAGAGCTCTGGAGGCAGAAACATAGGGCAAATTGCACTTCAAAAAAAAAATGAGTACAAGACAGCATGAATGAGTGACACGATGTATCATGAAGTATGCAAATAGAAAATGTAGAGTGTACTTATCTTTTTCCTAATTCAGAAAAGCCCCAAAAACCAAAAAGAAATAAGCAACACTCTCAGGACTTTCACAGATATCCAGGGCAATGGCAAGTTCCTTCATGGGAACTGTGAGAAACCTGCAGTCTCAAGTGTAGGCTTAGTAACATGCATCCTCTTTTGTGGATAAAACACAATCCTTTCGGTTTGCTTTAATTTTACTTTTCCATCCTAAAATAGTGAACTATATTATTATTTAACATTAGTAATACATGTGATGGGAGGACAGAGAAGAGCAGGGAAAAAGGTATGTGATGTTTTCTGAGGACTCTTTAGAGGACTGGGGAGTGCATATTCCAAGGCTTCTTTCCAGCTGGTGCTCTGCCCAGAATAGAAAACCCTAAACCAGAACCACAGTATGTGAAGCTGCTTCAATAAATCTGGCTTAAACAAGTGTTTAAGTTTATTAAGACTTCGCTGTCTAAAAGCTGCTTGGAATTATTGCTACAGCTGGATTATAACATTCTCTCACTGGTCCAGTACTCTTTCCTCCATGGAAATCTCATAACTCATGTCTACTTCATCATGATGATTGCTAACTTTGAGCCAAAGGAGGCACATGTACGACGATATTTTTGTCATGTGGAATTTTTATTTTTAAATTTACATAAGGTCTAATAATAACTGGCAACATGATATTTGCAAAATATCTCGAAGAAGATGAAATCTAGTCAAAACTTCCACTAGAAGAAGCTGTCTGTACAGTAAATCTGTCATTCCTAAATAGAATTCCTGTCACTTGTTAACTAAAGTAATGCAATGGTAAGAAAAAGACTGGGAGGTGACCTTGAGACTTGACTGTCCCTCTATAAGATTTAGCACTCCTCCTCAATGATAAAAGTTAGATTAATTTGTTTTATGTTTTGACATCTAATCATATGGAAGAAGGGACCTGGAGAATGGGGAGAAAATGTTCAGACTTGCCTAGGCATACGAAAGCCAGTAACAGCACAGGTTTTAAATAAGGGTTTCTGATCCCACGTGTCTTGGTGTAGTGGGTTGACCCGCTACACTTGGATAGTGCATTCTGGTTTTAAACTTCATGATGTTTCTGTGACTGGAACCTTTGGTAAAAATTATATACTCTCTACCTTTTTACCGTCTCCCAGAGCAAACTTGGATATGTAAATAAGCAGAGAAGTGCAGTTTGTTTTAACAGGCTGAGTCTGGAGAAACAGATTAGAAGTGGGAGGAGAGCATGTCTATTCACTTCACTGCCTCGCAGTCTATGAGATCCTAACTGACAATGACTATATTAGGAGCTCAGAGTGAAATAAAGACTCTGTTCAGATTTTCCCCCCCAAACTGTAGACACGTTTATCTGAGTTTTATGTGTTATATTGGGTGAGTTCAATCAGCTGTTTTTTAAGAAGGCAGTTTGTGCTCTTTTCTCATCTTAATAAACTTTATAATTTCCTCAATTTCACCTATATTTTGCTTTCTATGCTCTATAAAATCTGCATTTTGTCTTTGTAGACAGATTGCAAATAGCTGACAGGCTGATCTGAAATGAACTGCCAATGACAACCCATTGTTAATTGGAAAGTTGTTGAAAAGGGGCTCCACATCAACTAACGTTTTTAAAGCTTATTAAATATTTTTGATTTATTATTTGTAAGTACAAAGTTGTTGCCGGTAACAGTCATGTTAAGTAATCACAAAAATGTAATCATATGGATTATTTGATGTCCAGACTGATTTATAAGACGGGCCTGCTTTAATATTGCATTAATATTAGCAAAACTAAGGCTATACATGTAGAAATATGGAATACAGACCATAAATACAGAATGAAAAATTACTTCCTGAAAACTCTGGGAAGAGTCCTAGGTTCATATTAGGTGTGCTAAGAAATTTTTTACTGAGAGAAAAAAGTGGTGCTACCTTTGTGATATGTTGCATCACAGTATTTAACTTGTCTTTTCACCTCTATATCTGTAGTTTATCTGTACAGCTTCAAGATGCATAGATTTGTTGCATAAGTGCAGAGAGAGCAGGGATGGAATATAAATGTCTGGGAGCTGGAAAGTATACGTTAGAATGGCAGAATTAAAGGGCTCAGTCTGCCTAGTTGATTTTTAAAGGCTACCAAGTAATGAATAGATTTCCATGTTTAATTACTTTCCCAAGAGTAAGGCACAAAGGGACTTCATAAATTTGTATGGAGAGGTACAATAAAGACTAAAAGCTGGAAGCTGGTGTTATGCAGATTTAAATTTGGAATGGCCCTAAATCACTAATGATCTACTGAGGTATGTTCAATTCCTTCTGCAAGCACTAGGAAAGAATTAAAGATGGAGGGTTTTCCAAAAAATGTACTAGGATAATTCATAAGTTATTAGGCTTAGTAAGTAGCTAAACATATTAAGATGTGTTGGCCTGAAACCCATAACAATTTGGATGATCTAATGATCCTTTCTGGCCTTAAAGCCTGTGCTTTTTACTCTGCCTGTTTCTTTTTAAGTAAGGCTTCTGGAGAGTGGCAATGGCTATACTCTTTAATTAGGAAATCCTGCAAAACATTTTAGGCCTACCTTTTCCTGCAAGAAAATGAAGGTTTTTTGATGCTGTACTGATAGCATAGAGATAACTTTGATGTATCTGACATTTCAGATGTGAAGGTACATCTATCAGAAACATTTTGTTCTTCCAGGATAAATTATAAAAACTATTTTGAATGACAGTTCTCCCCTATACACTAAACTATTAAAATTAAGTTTGTTTCTTTACAGCTTTTTTCTATACACATGACAGACATGAACAAGCTAACTATCCCTGCTATATGATTGAGTTAATAGGTAATAACACATCACATAGTTTTGGCTTTCCCTCTTAGTGGCTGTGTATGTGACAGGAGATCAGACAGAAAGAACAACTGTTCTGTGTAACTTACTTTTTCTGAAATTGACAGAACACAGAGAATGTTCCTTTTTTAAAAAAAATTATTTTAAACACCTGCATGCTTTCCCAACATCACTCTAATGCTGTACTCACTGACTGTGAGTAGCTGTATGAGTCCTGGATAACTGCTGGAAAGAGAAATGGAAAAGACAATGTCTCTCCAGAGTGATACAAACAGCAATCCACCCAAGAATTCTTGCCATACTGTGATATTAAGTTACCTCAGGATGAAAACCAGGCTATGACTAAAAATTCCAATTCAATAATTTTGTAAAATATAAAGATGCCTAGTATTTTAATAAGAGTTTTCTGGTATTTGTGTCTTATAGGCCTGACTTCCCCTAATGTGATTTACCTAAAAAACAGAAATGTGCAACAGTCTTTGGCCTGACTGGTCACTAGCGAAGAGGAACAGCAGCAGCATTAAAATACTGCCAATGAATAGCAATGAAGACGGTATTTTGTGCACTGAATTTATATCACTCACCATCACATTGGCAAATGTTTCTGATGTCTAGTACAAAAACAGAGAAATAAGGGAGTCCTGCTAGCACTATTTACTTTGGCTGTCATGGGATAGGCTATGCATCTTCTTCCATGCTGAAAAACCTCTGCATAAAGGTCTGCTAATGTCTAGAACAGTTCCCACAGTCTTGGCTTGTGATGAAAGTAACATTCTCTCTGTGTCCTTCATGGCTTTCTTCCCATTTGGCCAAATCCGAGTCCCTGCATGCCAGAGATCTGCACCATATGTCCTTTGTATATCTGAATGATGACAAGGATCAGCTGATATAAAACATGAGGAAAGACATGAAGGCCGTGTTTGCAAGAGGCTGGTGACTGCAGGGGGCAGATTTGCACTAATTCACATCAGTGGTGTGTGTCTTCAAAGAATGCAAAGCTACGGATATGTGCAGGCGAAGAACAGCACATCAGCATTATGTTTGTGCCATCTGGCACTCAGCAGCACTTGTCCACAGTGCTCAGACAGACCTGCTCTGCAGCAGTAACACACGTATTGTGACCCTTTGACCCTTATGGATCATTGTATAGATCCTCACTTAGGAAAATGTTTTACTCTGCAGCACAGACATTATTTGAAGACCAATTGCTCCAGTCACACAAATTACTCCAGTGGTCTCGATCATCGGGGTTGACTGCACTGTCTTATGAAGACAGTGTCAGAACACTGCAAGAACAGGTAATCAGTCAAAAACAATAGCACAGGGTGGTTCTTAGCACATCATTAAGCAACCTTATGGGCAATACATGAATACTTCCATACACCTCTCTTGGTAAGGCGCATGGGAAATTCTGTTCCTGTGCTGTACTCGTGTCCTGTTGTGTGCTACTATTAACCAGAACTCTCTGAGCACACCACACAGTGACACTCTTATGTAAGAATCACAACTGGCTTTTTGCTACCCACAGTTCATGTGATCTAAATCCTTAACTTCTTCAGAATAGATCAATGAAATGCTGGTGAGCTGCTAGAAAAAATATGTAATACCTTAATTGAAGATTTGGGTTTGCTCAGTTATTCCCCCTTATTTTCTTCTTTTTGGTGTGACTGGGCAATGCTTAATATTCTAACTGCTATTTCCAAATGCAATTCTGTTGTCAGGCACCACTTGTGTTTCAAAGTAGTCTGGATGTATCGGAGAGAGTTCAGAGTACTTTTCTGCTGTGTATTAGCAGAGATGGAAAGATTAGAGTCTGTTTTAAAAATGGTAAGGAATTTTAGGAAATTAATTTGTACAATACTCAGAACTTTTCGCCTTGAGGGCATAAAATATAATTCAAAATGAATACGGTAAACCTGAACAAACCATCACACATACAAGACAATGGTCAATCTTTCATTTTCCATCTCTCCTATGGATGTTTATCCATCAGTGACTTTCTTCATTTGTTGTCTTTGAAACACAAACTATTAAGAACAGTAAAAGAATACAGTCCAGCAGCTTTGGTAGTGCTCTTTGCAGAATAAGCTCTGTTTGTTACTAAAAGCCAAGTTAGGGACTGGAAAAGACAGCTGAAATTGCAACTGTACCAGGTAAAAGAAGTAGTGTTTGAAAAGTTGGGACATAATTGCACTGGCTTTCCTTTTCTTCTTCTGTTTCTATGTCTTTTTGCTCACACTATCACAGAGATGATATGTGGGCACATATGCTGAAAAAGACACGCTTCACTGTCAATAAGGAGGATGCAACGAGTTTTTCCAGAGGGAGTGAATATAAATATTTGAGTACATTCTGCTAAGTCAAGTCTTTCTTCTGGCCTTTTATTTCACTTTTTTTCAGCTTCCCTGTTTTTCTCCCTGTTCTGTATCCTTTCTTTAGTATATTTGCTCTGTTTCTCCTGTCTTATGCAGATGTGTTTATCCCTGCAAATGTATTGCACAGGAAACATTACCATGTCAGAGGCAGAGTTGTGCTAAAACTGGCCCTAGAATTATTGACAGGAAGGTATAAAAGGCCAGGGAGGTTTTCTCTGTTTGACATTTTTCAGCCTCTTATTTTTCTTTCTTTATTGTTTTCTTCAGAAGATGTCTTGGAGCTACAGTAGATGGTGAAGTTCTGTAAAAGAAAATATTGTTAAAACCATTGGGTTATTCAGCTGCCTCCTAAATTTTTAGCATTTGTATGAGCATATTTTTTTTTCAAAGTGGCAAATGAGGTAAAAACATAAAACTGAAGGAAAATCATGATCCAACTTTATTCATTTTAATTTTGTAGAGATTTCTGTAGAATATTTTCCAATTAACACAGTGCAAGCTTCACTGCTTGAATATTTAAAGGCTAATTGAACAAATATTTAGGAAAAATATACTGTAGGCAACACCCCTGCTATAAAAAAATGTACACCATGTCTTAAAAGCCAGCCCATTTGAATTAGATTCTGCTCTCAGAAGAATCTACTCTCACCAAAAAAATCTTGCAAAGCTTATCTCTGTTCGCTGCACTTGGTCTGGGCAGCGGACTTGAGCTGAATATGAGCCTGTGATCTGGGAGTTATTCAAGCCTAGGTGATTAGAGCCTCAAAGGGTAAATGTTATTAGTATATTTATGATTTAAAGACAGATGGTGCACAGCTGAGCCAAGGGAGATTGGAAAAACACAGTTGGCAAGCAATGTCTCTCTTTATTTTGGTTAATAAGATATTTAAGATTGCACATGCTATTGCAGAGCTTTCTTTGATTACATAAGAAATATAGAAGACAGATAAGGTTCAGCTTTTCCACACACAGGACTGATTCCTCAGCTGTCTCCACAGAGGCCTGGAGATAAAAGCCCTGCTCTCTTCCCTGTCCCAAGTTCTTCCTAACCCAATCCCCTCAGTTCCTTTTCCCAATCTACATCAGAATCTGGGGCTAAAGAGTGATTGCACTTGCATTCCTTTGCCTAAGGGCAGGCTGATGGGATCACAGGGCTTTCCTAAGATTTCCTGGCCATTCTTTCTTCCCTGTCCAAAATGTAAACCCATGGAGACAATTCGGAGAGCAATGGCCCAAAGAAGAAACTGCTGTTGGTGCTCCACAATTTTGCTTCACTCCTTGGAATAATTTGTTTATTTTCTATTCTGTAATATAGCCCATGCTTTGCTCAGAGTAGTCACTGCTTTTGTTTTAGGCTCAAAACCCTTATCTTTACAGTGCTCAGTAGTAGAACAAACATTGAAAATATCTCTATATTTGTAGCTTACAATATTTCTCCTTTTAAGCTCATGACAGCTTGAAAATACAGGGAACAGTAAGAGACCCATGCTTTCTGTGGTTTGGTAGGAAAGTGTTCGGTAAAACATTAATTTCTCAGTAATCTGTTTTATTCTCTAAGCCACCTCATGTAGGGTTATGTTACTGAGTCTGAGCAGCAGCGTATTTTCACTTGTATGTCACTAGCACTGATCTCCTACAAACTCACTGTCATATTTACCTTCTTAGACTGCTGATCAACTCGATCATTTTCTTATTGCCAAGTGCAGTAGTCAAATCCCTGGAACCAGATATGTGAGTAGATTTCAGTCAGCTTGATAAAATGCAGGAATTGTATTTGCACCATAAATATTTATATTTTATTAAGCTTACTGGTCAGAATAAAACAACCCGTGCTCCAGGCATTTGACCAGTGGGATGAGAGAAATACAACAGTAGAGTAGCCATGGCAAAAAGCCAGTGGAAATTAAGGTATTATTCTATGTTTGAGTATATGCTGCTGGAAAGACACCAGCTGGTTAGAGGGTTGGTAGCAGCTAAAGTCACAGAATAATATGTTTGTATTACTTGAGCACACCTATAGCTGAGGATTATTCAAATCAAATAAGAATTAATACCTCAGTTGAGATTGTGATGGAGATTCAAACAAAAGCAGTGGTAAAGCTCAAGTCAAACTAACTACAAACTCGTCTAAAATTTCCTGACTTAAGTGTGTTTTCCTGCTGATGTTTGGGGTAGCAAAATGTTCACGTACTTCCATGTATGAGGAAAGAAGAAAGCAGCAATGTTTAAAAAGAGCTTTCAGATGGATTATGTAATTTTTTCTTTCCACGGAAGTGTAGAAGAATTCCTACGGATCTTGTTTTTCAAATGATATTTTACCAAACTTACAGCTGTAACTTAAAAGAAACTGGCAAGTTCTAACTAGCTTTTCAATATTTATTTCAGCAATATCATTGATGTATTTGGAGCAATCTCTTAAATATTGAGATATAGTGGTTTCTATAGTTGTATGTAAGCATGATTCCTCTTCCAAACCTGTCTGGAACACCGGAAAGTGGAATTCATTGATATGAATTATCAAATGTCTGAATTCTTTGCAGTTCTTTGCATCCTTAGAGGCTATGCAAAATAGCAAGTTGATAATGACAGCAATAGCTAATATATCAATCATGGTGTAATAGCAATTAATCTTTTTTCTTCTCAGGCACACCATTTAGAAGGGCATGTGCACCCTTAGATAACTAATGCTTAGATAACTTAGCTTAGATAACTAATGCTGACTACTCAGTCATCTGAGATTTTGTGATACCACTCCAACCTTAATCAAGCTACAGTGTTGCTGATAATGAAATAATACACTTCTGTAATTTATTTCATTACTGTCTGTTTAATATCATTTAACAAGTGAGAGGCTTTGATCCCATTCGTAGAATGTATGTCAGGGCTGCAACATTTCCACACAGGCAAACAACATTCTGGGAGCAATCTAAGGCCTATATGAAATGCTTGTACTGTGATTCTTGGGATATCCTGTGCATGGCCAGAAGCTGGACTTAATGATTCTGATGGGTCCCTTCTGACTCAGCATATTCTATGTTTCTATGGTACTAAGCAATTACAACATCATTCAAGTTTCCACAAGCCTTGTTCCTCATTTTCCTTCATCCACCTAAATTGTGAGCTGAATTACTGTTTGATCTGGTCACTGACAAATTTGAACCTGAAATTTGCAATTAAAATCTCAAATAGTCAGTAGAATTGTCCCAGGAAAAAAAATAAACATTTAATTCTTGTCAGTCATGTGTGTGTTTTGGTTTAATGATATTTTTTTTAATTAAAGGCAAATAAATCTCTCCCCACACACTCCTACAACTGACTTTGTATTCACAATTATTTAAAGAGTGCAGGAAATGTCAGTTTGTCTTTTCTGGGAAGATTCTGAAAACGAAATAATTTCTACCATACACAGTCTCGAAAATATATGCAGCAACTGTACATACTGGGTGGAAATAAAATAGATTTTGTTACGTCTAAAAATTTGACATCTTCTCTAAATTTGCATCATTAATATCCTAATTAGGCTGAGCAGAATGAACTAGTTTATACATCATAGAAATAGAATATTTAGTCTAAATCCTATTCAAGGTTATAATGCATTAATATGCCTTTAATCTAAGGTTATTCATCTGTTTCACAAGGCTGTGGATGAGACAAAGATCCTCTTGTCCCTGAGCACTTACCTGGCACCCAACCCTTTCCTTTGCCTGGGGAAGACTGAATTTCCCAACATGTTAGTGTTTAAAGCAGAAAATTCCTAGGGGCGCCTTTTCTTGGCATGTGCAGCACTCTTGACAGAACTGGTGAGCTGCATTAGCCTAGATAGCCAAGGGACTTGCAAACAGAGTTATGTCTCACACAGGCAGGTGCTCTTGTCCTGCCCGTCCTGCCCATCCTGCAGTGGGCCATGCTTGCCCTTGGAGTCCAGAAGTCATCTCGGCATTAACACAGCTCTGCTGAGGCAAGATGTTTTAGTTTGGGCACAAAGCCATGCTAAATTGGACCTATAGCTTCCAGGCCACAGCTGGCCTGTGTCTGTGAGCTCAGAATGCTGGCAGAGGAACTCTCAGATGTCTTTGGAAAATGTGTCGGGTAGATTTATGTTTCTCTGGAGCCCATGGAGAAGAGAGGCATTCTGTTAGATAAGCATATAATGCTATCCCCCTATAAAGCACAGCAGGGGAGAAAAATATAGCCTCTTAGGTCAGTTCCGATCACTCTAAAGTCCAGTCTGAAATCCTTCAATTTCTTGGGATGTTTCAGAGTCATTGCCAAATTCATACTCCTTATTGCCAAATTAGAGGCAAAGTTGTGAAGTTGACGGGGTTTCCCAGCTCTTTTGCTTGAACCAGTTCCATTTAGAGGTGGACTGATGGCACAGAGAAAAACCAGGCTCTTTGAGTGATGTAACATCCAGGGCTGCTGGTGGGGGCTATTAGGTGTTTCACATCAAGTGGGAGAGCTTCACTTAGAGATTATGAATAAGCCCCAACATGGAACTCCTTGTGGTTTTAATAGACTGCACATTTCTTCCTCTGACAGAGTTGCAAACAGGAATTTTAGAAAAAATGGTACTAGAAGCACACTTGTAATTTTCTGTGTTAATTTACAGGATACCCATCATTCTTTTCATTTCAATGAAACAAAAGAATAGTCTACGATATTAGGAAAAAAAATTAGGAAGAAGAGAAGTTTAGCAGTTATTTCCCCACAACAGATTTCTATAGCTGAGTGAAAAATCTGTTCCTTTCCAATATGCCAACTCTAGTTAATTACCTAGGGATAAATCCTGCAACAGATGTTTTAACTTATATCAATTTAGCATATTGCCGCAAGGCTTTCATGCAAATTTTCAGTGTTTTGAGAACACTACAGGGTTTGACTAAAAGCTCAATGTGGCCTTTATTAAACAATTTAATAGCAAATACTGACAAGCATGTTTGCCTTAAAATAGTTCAATACAAGTAGCTCTGTAGCAGCCAACGTGACAGACCCGGTTCTTTGAAGTCGTTAAACTTGGTAACGATGTCATTCTTTTTGCCTTTTATAACGTAAGGACAGCACCATCAACTCCTTTGTGAAATTGTCCATGAATATAAAGTACCTGACACTTCTGACATGTTCAAATTCCCCTATGGAGCTTAACACCCTGCAGCACCACTTAAATCTTGGGAGCTGTCATTCTTTTAAACTCTTTCCCACCATCAGGAAAGTGTCCTTCACATGGTAGTGTGGCTAATTCACAAGTTTCAATTGCAGCTTTGGAACAAGCAGCAGATTGGACCTAAATAGAATAGTGAACATTGAAGGTAGTTGGAGGAAAAGAAATATATCCTTTTGTTTTAGTGTTGAAAGAGAAAAAAAACCCCCATAGTTTTACATGCAAAATGCTCTCAAGTGCCATTTGATCACAGACCTAAGGTACCATTGCAAAGTGATGTAGAAGTATCTCAGACAAAATGATTTATTTGTCTCTAGTTGCACACTTAACATCTGAAGGAAGGGGAAATATTATTAAAACAAAAAATTATATAGTTTCCTGTTACGCCACTTGACTCAAAATTCTTCTGCCACTGGCATAAATCCATGCAGTCCTTTTCTCCTGTGATCTGCATTTATAGATTTTTAGACATGAGACAGTCATCTATTTATGCTAAGCAGACATGACTGTGCAAAACCACCTTACAATGTTTATACAATATATTGGGAGTTAAGAGTCTGTTAAAGCAGGATATCTGTAAGAAAAACTTGAAGAATCCTTAGAAGAAAGTGAGTTTTTCTTTTCTTTTATAGTGCCTGGTGGCTGTCTGCTCTTGAAGGATCAGAGATCCAGCCAACACATTCCAATAAAACAAATTTTTGAAAAACTTCTTAGTTCCTGGAAACCCAAAAGCATTCTAAACTTCTTGTAAGGCAAGAGCTGTGATGAACTCTGTCTGGCAAGTTGATGGCAGAGGAAAAATAAAAACTACCTTGTTCAAGCTTGATATCTGCAGCCCTCAGTAACACAACTGGCACTAAGTCACCCATTGAAAAAAAGACTTCATGTTTACTTATATAGGCTTGAGCTGTGTATTATTGACCTAGGATATGAGCATCCCATGTTTCAGTGCTGTGGCTTATAACTGACTCTTATAAAAAGCTGAGGATATGGCTCAGGCAAAATGGATATTCATACAGTTGAAATCGGCACAGTAGTCCCAGATACTACAATCATACTATGAAGTAAAAATTTAGATGGCTGTTCAGATTTAGAAAGAATAGACAATTAATAAATGTATTTTTAATGATAGGAAAAAATCCAGAATATTTACTATACAGTAGAAAAAAATACTCTTTTACTATTTGCTCAAAGTGTGACATTGCATGTAATTTTGGACTTTTTTTTTTTTATGAGCCCACAGTTTGGCCGCACAATTGTTACACAGGAAAGATAGGACTACTGTGCTCTAGGAGGAAAAGAGCATCATGCTTCATAACATGAAAAATTTTTATCAAAGGGTAAAATGTAGCTTGGTTGCAAATTCCATCTCTATAGGAAATGCGTAATTACATTTTCTTAGGGATAGAACAGTGAGCTGATCTGATTCAGTTATGATCCACCTTTAATTTTCTGCTTCCTGGGACAAACAAACTGGATAGGAGATAGAGGTGAAATTTTGGACAGTCTGCATATCCATGAATGAAATAAGCCAGCCTTTAGTGGGTTCAGTACTATTCAAACAAAATGCTTACCAGACTTGTCATATTCAGAATTTTAGTTTCAACTACTTCCGTGTTACAGAAGTAATACAAGGACTCGTTAACAATGTCATTTTTCCATATTTTAGAATTTAATAAGATGACTATAAGCACTTTTTTCCAAGGTGTGAAATTTATTGATGTTTTCAGGGTACCTGAAGTTGGAAGGGACCTTTGGGGTCACATAGTCCAACTCATGGTTCTTCATTAACAGGTTGTGGAGGCAGAAGGGAAGCAGGAAGAAATTATCTAAGTTAAGCAAACACAATAGGAATATTAGGCACATTGGGGAGTGGAAGCAGAGTTTGAAGGCTAGAAAAGCACAACTGTCTGCCTCTCATATGGGGAGTTGCAGTCTAACGAGAGGAAAATCCATCTCTCAATACCAGGTGGAGGAAACAGGCAACTCTCAGAGCTTTTCGTGTTGTGAGAGAAGATAGAAGAGAGGAAAGGTTAGACGGCCAGCCTCACTTTTAGCCAAAATGATGATCTTAAAATAGCTGTGAACTGAGCTTGCAATAGCTTGCAATTTTGTTTTCTTGTGTTTTTCTTTTGTTATTGTTTTGTAATTACAACAAACACATTATAGTCCCATCTTCAGCAGAGCCGAGCTCTCTTATCCTACATATCAATGAGTACTAAAGTAATTTTGGTAACCTGCCAACATATAGTGCCATTCCCACAGCAGCAGTCCAAACATAGTTAGGGTGCATTGATTACTCCTGAATGACAGGCGACTCAGATCTGGGAGACCAAATAACTCACACTCTCGTTCTCTAGCAAATTGTTAAAATATGCCTTTTAGCTCTTGAATTGATTGTGCCACTGTTGTATAGGGAAGAATCTCCCTTATTCAAAGGGACCGTTAATGTAGAGGAAAGCAAAGTGATTTTTTGAAGGTTAGGATGGGAGGAGAAATTTTTTCCTGTTCCTGTGAGGAGCACCTCCAAAGGAATCATTGTATTGTCACATTTTCTTGAAACTGGGTAATCATTGCTGGTATTTGAAGAGCGTTCTGATGTACTATGATATACTGTATTGTTTAGAGGTTTTCAATGTTTTAATTGCATTACAAATATGCCTCCTTTCTTTTTGACTCTTAGTGTATGAATTTTCATGTATTTATTTCTATAGCCCTGGTTCAGATAATTAGGCTCATCAGATCTACTTGGCAAGTATTTTTGTTTCTCAGTCATATCTAAGTCTGTAGCAAATATTGCTAATTCCACTGAAATTGCATCCTCAATTGAATCTTATATTCTTTTTAAGGTTTTAAAAGCTCTTGAATTTCATATTTTGATGTATTTTCTAAATACATATAATTTTTTACTATTAAAAGTTGTAGTTCACAAATGTGAGAGATTTCTTCTCTCTAACCTAATTTTTCATTGAAGTCACAATTCTTTTTGTATATAGGCTATATATTTCTCTGATTTTAGGGTCACCAATTGTTTAAAACCAGAGCTACCTTCTATCTACATTTTGATCTCCCTTGAGCTGAACTCAGCATTTCCCAGAGCTCAGATCTTACTCGGTTATTCATTCCTTCCCCTTGGTAGTGCAATATCAAGTTGGATCTTAAAGCAAAGTCTTAAACCTACATGCCTGAAACATATTGTAATCGACCGCCTCCATGTGACTTTTGAGACGCAAAAACTGCTTTTCTCAACAGGTCGTTTTCCTCATCCATACACAAAGCCAACAAGAATTGATCTTGGGATCTTTTTTTTCATTGCATAACTTGTCTGTGCCAGCAGAGAGGGAAGACCCAAAATGGATCACACAAACGGATACATGAAAAATTACTGCAGGATAATCTCCTTGTATTTCTCTCACATTTATGAAGCTGTTATCAAAAAAAGTATTGATCTTTCAAGGCAGAGGAGGCAGAAATTTGGTTTATAAATGGTGCTTGTATGTAAGAAGATGACATATTGAAACTAAACATGACACCTAAGGAAACTTGGTCATAACGTTTCGTAATTGTATGAGCTCTTGGTGGGAATGCCCCTCCTAGCCTCTATTTGCCAAACCTTTAGAAAAAATTACAGAAAAAAAATGTAGCTGCTCAAAGAATAAGAGGTTTTAATTTTAGATCAACTGCTGAAACACAGTTTTCATTTGGAACAAATGAATACTAGGGGTTCTTAAATTAAAAATTGGCAAATAATTCTATTTTGTTAATCAGAAAATAAATTGACTCATAATTGATCTTACAAAGAAATAAAGATAAAATTCTAAAGATCCAACAGAAGAAATGCTAATACTGGAAGTTAATAAACTCTTTCGTATGTTCAGGAATTATTTAGGTTTCTGAGATAAAAATTTTTGTCAGTCTGCAATTTAACATTTGACCACATAATCAATTTTTATCTCATTTTCAATAATTAAAGAGCATATAAAATAAAATAATTTGAACATAAATTTTAGTCTTAAAGGTGTTCATTTTTCTAATCAGTGTGCTAGGTGGAATACACTGTGCTCCCATTTCTTCGAAGAACTTTTAAGGAGTGATGTTGATAAAATCACTAAGGTCAGCTCAATTTGATGAGGAAAGTAACATTAATCTGGATGATTTTACCTGAAGAGATAACAAACAGCTCACAAAATGCCTTCCAGTAGTACACTGTATGCAGCAGAGGAGGGTTGGGAAATGGGTGAAGAGGAGAGAAGCAGCAAACATCTGGGGAATATGAATTATCCCAGCAACACAACTGGACCTTGGAGAGGGCACAAGGCTCCAGTGTGCTGGCTGGATCCGTGTGCGGCACATCCAGCAACAGGTGCTAAAGGTGCAGCTACTGCCAGATGACACCATGGTCTAAGGAAATTGGATGTGTGGGCTTGGGGAATTACTGCAGGAGGGAAGCAAAACTGAGCAGCAGGAGAGTAGCTGTCTCTATACCCTGTTCCAGGAATAAATATTGTTGTTAATGAGCTCATTCCTATATCCCTATTCCAGGGAATTAAGTGCTAATCCACCAACTATTGACCCTTCAACTGCACAATATTTTTGTAGAATTCTATTTAGAGAATTTTGATACATTCTTGGAGGGAGTCAGAACTAAGCCACGGTTGAGCGCCACTCTCTGCCTCTCCATGCTGACTGCTTGCTGGCCAGATATGTTTTTGTTAGCTCCATTGTATAATGGATAGATTAGGCAGATAAAGACAGCCTTGATGGCCAGCAGCTGATTTACGTGGAGCATGTAAAAGAGTAGTTGATTTGCTTCCATGTTTTTGCAGATGTTACAGGGACTGCAGTTAAGTTCTGAAGACCGTTCCATGACTCTTCTCCTTTTTTAAATAAAATCAAGTTGTCCCTAATCTAGATCGTGAAGCAAGGACTGTGCTTGGATTCATTCAAGCTGCAAAATCCAATGACTGATGGAACACTACGTATTTGCCAGTGAGAGATTGTTACATGTTCAGTTTATGGTCTGTCTGAAAAAGAAGCTGTGTGTCACAAAGGATACAATAATGTTCACTTGGTTGGCCTGTTTTCAGCACATCACCTCATTAAATGGAATTTCCAATCACAACTGATCTCCTCAAAAGAGAATTAGAACCTAACCACTACTGGAAAGTGGGAGAAATCAAAAGTCTGACTCTCTGCAGCCATCAGTAAAGCCCAATAAGTACTGATTCTCCAGACAAACTAATCACTGAAATAAGAAATCATCAATTCTATAAAGGTTTATTTGTTGATGTCAGTTCTGAGTCTTTTGAGATGTTTGTATGAATAAAACATAAGAGCATACATTCTAACACCTGTAGGCCTTAGAAGAGATTCTGTAATTCTGAGAAATTTTTGATAAATTCTGAAGGTGTTTTGGCACTTCCTGGTAAAACCTGACGCGAAAGTAATATTTGCTGCTTGCTGGCCTACAGCATATTATTACAGCATATTATCTGTTAGTAATTGAAAGGTAGAATCAGTACAGCTCATAAAGGTGAAAATAGTAGGGATAAATTGATTTAGGTTTTGTTGTTAAAATTTATAGGAATCAAAACTTTGGATCTGCTGCAGTGAAGAGCAGAGATGAGGGTAATGAGAATGAGAAAAGATTAGAATTAAGAATAAGCAGATTTTTATTTTCAGACTGTAAATATGCCTGCCAAGACCACTGTAAATTCAGCAGAACATACCTCTGAAGTAACAATTTTCTAGGCAGAGATTACTGTCCCCTTGTGGCTTCAATTGTTCTCCATATTGTAAATGCCATGTTTTAATTTATTCCAGTAACATTGTGGTTATTGTACAGGGTATTTTTCTTTTTATTGTTTGATATTTAAGCCTTTTACACCAGAAATCTCAGATATTAGAACACCTCTAATCAATTTCCTGGATATTAATAATATGAAAAATATGGATGATGGTTTGTCATGGACTGGGAACAGGAGAGTAAGATCCTGCACTTACGTTCAACCTGCAGCTTTAGAAATCCTGTGGTTAGAAGATGACCAAAAAAACACCAGGATGGAGAGAGCATCTCTGAGTGGTGGTGTCACACAGCCCTTGATGGTATCAAGTTACAACTGCATTTGGAAAGGATTCATTACCCACATGGTGATGTATTCAAATGACAGTCCTTTGATTTGCACTTCTAAGTAGTGGACTGCTTTCCAGTATCACTAATTCTTAACTGCAGTGCTTTATCCTCCTCTCCTGTTCTCCAGTTTCTACCAAGTATTCACAAAATCACTTTATCACTCTCTTTCATCACTTCTTTGAAACACATCTATGTGATAATCTCCAGATTATCACATAATACGGAAAGTTGAAACAGAAGCTCATAAATCAATGTATTATAAGGCATGCCTGCCTGTGTTCGTACAGACAATGCAACATGGTAAATTCCAGAGCAAACTGAAGGCTCAGTGCACTCCTCAGTGTGCAAATCTGATCCTTCCTCCACACCGGGCTCATTACAAAAGTGGGGCACACCAACACAGCTTTAGTCAAACTTCTGAGCCCAGCCGTGGTAGAGATGCCAACAACCATTCTTCCTGTTGTTCCACACATCCAGCATATCCTCCAAAGCAGATGATTTGTACTATTAGCAGATGGTTACTGAAATTGGTGGGATTGTAAGGCTAGCTTCCAGGTAAGAATGCTACATGATATGGACTATATGTAACAGCCCAGTTTAGCACCTCTAGTAAATCTGCCTGTCAGTTGAGCCATACTCACTAACCCAGTGTGCATGCTTCACCAAAATGAGTAGGTAACGTCTGCCACCTTCAGTGCAGGATGACTCAAAAAGCACCCAAGCTAATGACTTCCTCCTTTTCCCATGGGCTATATGTGTATGCATCATTTACCATGGCCTTGGACAATGAATAAGATGATGCATGTTGGTCTTGAAGCTACTGTTGCCAATTTAAGTATTTAGTGAGACTGCAAAAGCTGAAACTTTGGGGTATTTCGTTGTTTTATTTGCAAATCAAGTTTTCTAATGCTGCTTAATAACAAAATTCAGGTCCCTGAAGTATTCATGACTAGACTGTGCTTACTTGATCTCATGATTTTTAGCTAGCTAAAGTGAGGTATGTTCATATAGACTAATATTCAGGAGTATACCTCATAATACACTTCTTCCCTCAGGTGTAACTATTTCAAACAAAAAACGAGCCTTTTTGGGCATATTGTTAAAATACGATCATTCCCTCACAGGAATGCTTTGAAGTGAAGTGTTTATGCCTAGTTAGATTTACAAATGTCTAACACAAATACATCACTTCCCAAGATGTATGTTATGCTTCAACAAAACGATTAGTTATGAAATTGTGCATTAATAAAAACAGTTGGTTCTCTTTGTAGCTCAACTCCCTTTGCCCTCACTCTGTATACAATAATGTCAAATAGCTCTCTGCAGTACTTCTGAATGACTATAGCTACACTATAATCATAATATGTGAATTTATATTATGCATGAAAGGTCATGGCCTATGAGGAAGTCAGTTTCTTTTCATGCATGTAATCCTTAAGAGTTGGAACTTATGGAAGTTAGGCAAAAAGAGAAAAAAAAAACCAAAACAGGCACCACATGGAGTGAGGTCTAAAATCTTGATCCTGTAAAAAAAGGTGCATATATAACAGGACATTTGGTGAATAATGGAAAACACGCATAAAAGACTCCCATAGATCAGGGAATATGTGCATTTCAGTACCAAATAGAGGCCTGGATCTTGTAACCCAAGTGAAAAAGAGACCTATATCATACATCTGTGAGATTGCCTATGTCAGAAAGCAAAATTTACTAGTAACTAATTAATTACTAGTGTAAGAGATGAAAAGATTTACATTGGCATCTCTTATTCAAAATACTCTAGATTCAGAACACCATGAAACTTGTAAAGCAATGTCAGATACAGACAGAACAGTAATTTGAATATTCTGGAATGTTGTAAACATCAAGATTTTAAGAGAAGTATTGTTCCTCTGATTTAAAATCTCAACTAAAATTTTTGTACCATGGATATTTTCAGTTTGGAAAAGGAGGTGATCACTGAATAAATACAAAGTGACACTGTTGTTTATTTACTAGCAATAAGTTAAAAACTGTTCTTGACTTCATCAAGCAGTGAATGAACGAAAAAAGAAGACAAAATTTCTATTTACAGCCAGAGGAATTCCGTTCAGAGGATTTATCGTTTTTTCTTGCCCAAAGTCCTACAAGCACTCTCACCTTCTCCAACTGTGGTCTTTCTTTTTCACTACTGTTCCTGAGTTTTGCTCTTAATCAGGTGGCTCCACAGGTTGCAGATACAGAGGTGGAGAGGCACAGGACTTGTGCTGGGCTGACCCTTGCTGAGAAAGGGACAGAATCAGCCTCATCTTATCTGACCAGTGGGATCCTGCTCTTCCTTCACCTCCACACTTCATAGGCAGGAGCTAGACTGCAGAACCATCCTGAGCATCATCTTGGTACCACCTGGAGACGCAAATGCCACTCTACCCAGGCAGAACCCGCTTCACCCATGCCTGCATCTGATCCTCTTAGTATGGGTCTTCAGGAACTTTGCAGTATTTTGCCACACTGTGACTATGAATTCACTCTACTAAAAGAAGGCATTGTTCATTCATTTTCTATGAGACAAAGGTTTTATATTAGTTGGTACTGATGTCTTTTATACAATAATCTCACCAGCGCATTGCATTTTATTTTCGAAAAATACAAATTATTTTGTAAACTCTCAGGATAGGAATATACATATTTAAAGCTGAGGAAGAATTCTCTTTCAGTTATATAAAAATACATGCCCTCTTGATATTCTGAATCTCTAGGTCACACAGTTTTCATTTCAAGCAATAACTTCTCTGGCACTTGCTCTAATGTTTTAACCAAAACCATTAAATTCAGGAAATAAATAAATGAAGGAAGGAAGCAATCATATTTTTACAGGCAAACATGCGTAGGTGCTAACTCCACAAAAATTAACTAGCAGAATTTGGGTCTCCTTATGATGGGAAAAGTGCCAAATTGTTTGGCAGATAGTGTGTAGGAGCAATACATCCTGTTAAGGAAGATGTAAGTGGCTGAGGAACAGAAAATTCAGATTGCAGGTAGCGTGAAACCTTCCAAGAAAAAACATTTTTACAGTCATTCATTGTTCAAAGCAAATGTGTTTCAAAAGCTCACATTTGAATGCATAAATGGGTAACACATGAATGAACCATAGTTGAAAATTCCTTTAGCTTTTCATCCTTAGACAAGCAAATATGGCAGTTTTAAAATTAAAAAAAAAAAAATTCAGATAAACTTTTGAATGTTCTTCCATTTGAAACTTTATCAAAAATAACACACAGCAGTAACTAAATTGCAATATTAACTAGATAATACAATTGCTGAATTCAACTGTATTTTTTCTATTTTTTGCTTTTTTTGAAAAGTGTGTATTTACGTGGTATAACATCATGCATGTTCTCAATTTTCAAAGGCTCCAAAACAAATTATCATTACAATAATTACTAGAAAGTATAGTGATAACTTTCAGTAATAAGCAATCATGAGCAATGTATTCTATCAGAAAATCCGTGCAGATACTCTAATTATTTACTCTACACTTTGCCACCTCTTTTTAGTTTTTTCCATAGATTTCATTCATCATTATTCCAGAAAAGTATTTTCTTCCCTGTAATGAACTTAATTTTTTAACTTGCCCTTTACTGTATTGATACAGCAGTTTCTCTTCTAAAATGCAGAACTAATGCTCACTTCTTAAACTCATTCTTCACTTTCTCTGCACAGCCTGCTCACCTCTCCCTGCAGACCTTCCAGCCGGTGACCCAGAGTGCAATTCCCACTTCTGTGGGAATGACTGAGCCCTCCCTTCAGCCCCAGGGCGGGGCAGCAGCATCCGAGCAGGACTCGGCTGAGCTAACTGATGTGATTGGGGTTACACCTCTCTCTCCTCTTCCCCATAAGCCCCAGAATCTCCCGTCGAGGGTTCAGCACCTGGGTTTGAAGCTCACAGAAAATTCCACATGGAGCCACAGTGGATCTCTCTAAATATTTTATTATTGCTTGACAAAACTATTATTGATCACCCGAATCCATGAAGGAGTTAAAAAATTTTCTAGGTTTGGTGCAGAAGTCTTCTGTCTGCCTTTTGAACAAAACAGTTTAATTAATATCTAGGGTAAATACAACCTTTGATCCATTTATTTGTTGTTATGCTTTCCTGAACTTGGCCTAGAATTTCTTACAAAAACTCCTATTAACTATTAAACTCCTATTAACAATTAGAACCAGAGCAAATAAACCCAAACTTATAAGATTACTTTAAAGGTAACATTATAATCAGTAAGCTTCAACAAGAGTGTGGCAGGGCTTCATAATATATAAGTGCTTAATGCTGGTCAGTGCAGTGAATGTACTGGTATTTCCATTTTTATCAATTAAAAAGGTAAAATTTACTAACAATTTTTTTTCTCCCTTCTGGTAAAGTATCCCGGTAAGTCAATGTTATGATGTTTGCTGCTGAGTCCGATGAAAAAAGAATGGGTTGTCATGAGGTAGTAACATCACTAATAAATGAATGAACTTTAGAAGAGTTAGTGAGACCTGATGTTATCCTCTTACAGTTGCCTATTCTTTCCAGAATTGTTGCAGACAATAACTTTAAGATATAAACTGCACTGTAACTCTTGGGTATGTACTCTTTAAATTCTTATATGCCCATTCTTGCTAAAGTTCCTGATAGCAGGGAAAAAAATTGCAAAATTATTTGCTCATGCAAATATTTATTCAGGATTGAGGGTTTCTTTGTGATGTGATAACTTGTATTTGAACAACATCAGATAAGAATTCAGGTCTTCATAGCTTCTGTTTGGTTGGTTGGTTGGTATTCCTTCCTAGAAGTGAGCACTCGATAAAGTGATGTACCGCACTAGGAGAGGACTCCTGTGCCATTAGTAGTGCCTGGCTTTTGCAATAAAATATTCCAGGTTACAACCACATGGGTTAGGCTACAACCTAGGGCTGTGGAAATATCCCTCACTGAGCACTTGGTACTCTGTTTCTATATAAGTTATCCTGACATTTCTGTCATTTCTTTGGGAAGTCTCATGAATGGAATGGTCGGGAAGAATTCCTGCCTCTTTCATTCATACTTTTTAACAATAGTCAGCCTTGCAAAACTGAGGTGAGCAGGATTTTGTTAAAGTTTTTAAAAATGGCTCTTTGTATTAATGCACGAGCAAAACCAATTGTTGATAAACAGGTTTACTTGCTGTTCATTCTCTCCTTTTCTAAAGAGATTGACCTCTCAGTTTGGAAAGTGGCATGATCAGCTAGAAAATATGAAATTGAGAGGCGTAAGCTGGAAAACAAGGTGGTCTCCAAGCAGCTATAAATCAGTAAGAGGAAAACATGGGCAAATCTAAAACCCCATAATTCATTTGCAAGAAACTAAGCTACATTCTGGAAACATTGCATTTAAAACAAGCAAATTAAAAATCTCACACATCTCTGCATGTAACTGCTTCTGTGGAACAGAAAATTGAATTAAAAATACAGTAGGTTTCACATTTGTTCTTTAGTTCCTCTTTAACTTCAGTAAGCTAGGTAGAATAGTGTGTTATTACTGTTTTCCTTGGATGCTTAGGAACAGAAGGTCAAACTAACCTTGTGATCTATTCCAAGAGTTAATAGCACTGAACCAGAGAAAGCCAGCAGTGAGACCAAATCTTACATCCTCTTTTCAGAACACTTTTGGCTGGCACCTCAGCTAGTCAAACAGCTCTGAACTCTTACAGTTTAGTACCTCTTTTGAACAAGTGAATGACTTTCACTTTCTCTGCTCACCAGAGTGAAGATTAACAAAAAATGTCTGTTAAATCACAGCTTGTCCTTGTGAATACCTCCCTAAATGAGTTCCAACAAGGATTAGGCTTCCAAGGCATAAAGGCTGGATCTGTAAAGGAAACTTGTGCTTCCAGTATAAAAGGACACATGAAATAAGTATCCATAGCTTTATGGGGACAATAACATGATACCTTGTTATCTTATGTCAGTTTTTCACTCCACCTTTTTATATTCAGTTCATAATCTAAGGCAATCAAATAAGGCCTCTTGTGCTTCCAATAAATTCTGCAAACTGAAGACAAATGTTTCTCTGTGAGGCAGCAGCTATAAATATTGCAAAATATACTAGAAATTTAGAGATATCACCAGGAAAAGAAAAACCTTTATAGAAATAGATTACTAATTTTTCCACTGATCAATAAAAATTATAAATAGTAATAAAGCGAGACTTTGGATTGTCTGCAATGATAAAGGCACCATCTGCTGCAAAGTTTTCATTCAAACAAGACTTACTGTTCATTTAGTGACATTAAGGCATTATATCATCTGTGTTGACATCTCCATCTGTCACTGTGATCTTATCTGATCTCTTTTTACTCTCTAGGATTTTGAAACCATATAACAGCAACTTGAAACTATGTTAAAACTTAGTAGAATCCCAGACTGTAAAAATTTTTGATTTTTGTAACGGGTTGTCTTTTTTTCTTCATTATCCCTATGTTCACTGGTTAGTAATTTTTCATTTCTGAGTAGATGATCAATGAGATCTGACATGTCCTGTTTCCTCAATTTAATCTCTTTATTTTCAGATGAGAATTATTTCTCCTGCTTACTGAAAGTACCTCTTGTTAAACTTTTTGTCACCTAGCACTTTTATTTCCATTTGTTAATGAAATTTTTCCAATCCTTTTATTGACCTCCTACCACTGTTAGCTCATCACTATCAGAGTTCTTTTTTCACTCCAACTCCCTTTGATAGCCCAGTCTCCATAGTCTCCATCAGTACTTAACATAGTAATTTTTTCCTATAGTTAATCAGTGCAAGGACTTAACTCCCTGTTTGTTATAAGTCACCTGGCCAAAGGAACTATAAATTCACATCTCATAATTATCTTCTGTCCCTGTTTTTCTTAAATTTGTGGAAAACAAATTGAATGATCTTGCTTTGTCTGTTCTTAAGTGTATTGCCAAATTCCAAGCCCAAATCCCTATTTGTCCTTACAACACTGCTCTTTCATGACACAGAGGCAGGACAAGAGAAAGATTTGAAAAATGAATGTATTTTCCTCTTTGAAGAAGACCTAAACATATTCTAAGAGAAAACTGATAAAATGTTAACTTTCCTCTTCCCTTTGTCTTGCCTTCCCTCTCCTCATCACAGATGCTAATCTGGCATCCTCCTAATCCAATCTCAGGCCTCACTGATTTTATTCCTCCACCTGATCTCTCTCATGATCCTTATCTCTCCTGTTCCTTTCTCTCTCTTTGTCCCCAAATAAAAGCATTTTTAACATCTTTGATGTTCTTATATTAACAAGATGTCCCTGTTCAGATCCTGCTACCAGTTCATGTTTCTTTTATAACCTTATAATAAAATTGTGTAGAGTACAACTGGCACGCAAAATGGTCCAGACACTCTTCAGTCTCCTGGCTCCACTGTAACCAATCTTAACCACTGCCTTGATTCTAACAAACCACAGACATCAGACTCCTTCATTAGAACCACTTGACTTTTTATCCTGTTGAATTTACTTTCGAAATATTGTCCTCCCTTTACTTCTGTTTTGTTGTTTGGGGTTTTTTTAGATTTTTTTTTATCCACTATTTCAATCAACAAAAAAAAAAGTAGAGTAAATAATAAGGCAAGGAGACCTGATAAATCATCTTGATCTAGCAAACAAGCATGCAAAATTTGACCTTGCATACCTAAGATCAGGACTAGTTTTAGGAAGGAATAGATAAAGTGATTTTGACCTAGAATATGGAACTATACCATTGCTTCTTCTGGCACCATGATATGGTGTGACTGAAATTTACAGTGGTAGTAACATGCTTTGTCTTACCTATTAGCATTTCTACCATGAATTATTAAGAGTTCATGGCCCATCAGACTGACTCAATTGACAAGATAGAAAGTAAGTACCCTAGAGAAATCACAGAGAAGCTTTCCAGCTGGCCGTGCCAGTGTTCTCCATTTTTCTCTGACTCTGCTACAATAATGGAAGAGAAAAAGAAAATTACCTCTTCTTGAATGGTGAGGAGTATAAAATTATCTTTTGTTTCTTCTCCCATACAAATTTTAAAATTGTGTCGTAATGGGTCAACAGTGATTGCTTTCTACATGATCTAGAGATGATGCAAGTAACTCGGGAGGGTTGTTAATGCCTCTTAACTTCTTTATGCTACGTAGAATCGTGGGGTAAATGGCCTGATTTTTTTTTTTCCTTTGCAATGTTCACAAATTATCTAGTCAAGAATTCAAGTCAAAGAGGTTTGTCTTTTCAGGAAAAATCTGTCAGTAACTCCCATACTTGATCGCCTGTGCATGGCACTGATATAAGTTGCTCTTGATGGTTGTTGTTGAATTTTGTACTCTAGCACCTGATTTTCAAAACTTGAATATTTTGCCTTCCTGTCAGGCTGGGATGAGAATTTCATTTTCAGACACTTCTGTTCTATGTGTGAACTCACTGAATGGTATTAAACCCCTACCTGATACTGTTGCTTGCAATCATACAAATGGTAGGAGTACAGTTCTTTTCATCCTTATTTCTGCTTTCCTCACTCTCAACAGTTCCTAAAGGTTTCATTTTGAAAAGAGAATCTATACATGGTGATAGTCATAAATAAATATATAAATAAATCTTATTCTCGATTAATATAATGTATTACTAAGCAGGTTTGTGTTTGCGTTGCACATTTTTCTCAGAAAACCTTGTGTTAATTACTATGTGTCACCACTGGGTGAGGTGCTCAAATGAGCTACAGCACAGCTTCCTAAAAAATTTTAAGTTCTGGAACTAACTAATTAAATCATTTACTTTCAAGTGATGCAGCCAAGTTTTTCATAATAGCACACTTAAATGACGGCATTGACTTCCAAAAAAGCTTTCACTTAAAAACGATCTTATTTTGTGGTTTGTTTGATGGGTTTGCTTTTTGATGGCGCAAGAAGCAGACAGATGTCCTGATCTCAACCCTAGTTACCATTCTTTTTCTTCAAGAGGGACCGTATTGCTAAAGCCTTGTTCATTACGCGCTTTAATTATGCTAAAACCTGAGAATACCTCATAACTTAAATATCTGTGAATGTTGTGTCTTTTGGTTGACACTGATGAGCAATTTTATAGAACAGGTAGCCAGGCAGTCGTCTAGCAACTGAGGACCATAAGGCATCATTCTTGAAGTCTTTTTGCTACAGCTCCATCAGATATAAAGGTCTTAGCTTGAGTTTCATTACCTATAGTTTCCACTGCGTGTTATGTGTGAGATACAATTATCTCCAGTTCTTCTCTCTACTTGCTCGACTAGTGGTCTTATTTTCATGCTTGCCTCAGCTTGTACTGAGTCATATTTTACAGTCTAGACACAAAATCATCAGTTCTTCTATGTCAGAGGAACCTGTAGAAGAAACCAGAATCACAGAGCGCTTGAGAATTGGAGGGAACTCCTGGAGACAGACACATCTGCCCAAAACAGAGTCAGCTACAGAAGGTATCCCAAGACTGACTCCAGTTTGGTTTTGAATGTCTCCAAAGATAGAGAATTTACAGCCTCCCTGGGCAACTTGTTCTAGTGTTTGACCACTGTCGTGATAAAGACCGTTTTCTAAACTTTCAAGGGCATTTATTGTATATAAATTTGCTCCTTTTACTTATTCTCATTTCACTATGAGCTCCGTCTTCTTTATCCCCTTCCATCAGGTAGTTTTTCACACTTGTAAGATCCCCCCTTAGTCTTCCATTCTCCAAGATAAACTATGCCAGCTCTCTCAGTCTTTTCTTGTTATAACAGATGCTCTGCATCCCTTCATTGACTTCATGTTCCTTCAGTGGACTTGTTCCAGAATGTTCATTTCTTTATCATCCTGGGGAGTTCAGAACTGGACACAGCACTTCAGGTATATCTCCATTTACAGAGGGCAGTAATAACTTCTGGTAACGCTCTGGATGAGCTGACAATGCCCTTCCTAACATAAACCAAGATGTTAGGTTTAAACCTTACATTCTGCTGTAAGGACATACTGTTGTCTCAAGTTCAACTTCTTGTCCACCAGAATGTGTAGGTCTTTTTCTGGAAAGCTGCTTCCCTTCTCCTCAGCCCCCAGTATATTTGGGGGTGTCTGGAGTCCAGTCCTCCATGGGTGCAGGACTTTGCAGTTCCTTTTGCTGAACTTCCCAATACGCCTGTCAGTTTCTCCACCTGGTTGAGATCCCTCTGAAAAACAGCACATCCATCTGGTTTATCAATCATTTCTTCCAGTTTGCATCATCTGAAGACTTGCTGAGGGTACATTAAGTCCCATCACCCATGTCATTAATGAAGATATTAAACTGTTTTGAACGCAATTTCAGTCCCTGTGGGGCCCCACAATTGCTTGGTCTCCAGCTAGATTTGAGCCTGGCAGTTTTCAGTCCACCTCACTGTCTGCTTATCCAGTCTCTACTTCCTCACTCTGTCTGTAAGGATGCTGGGAGAAATGGTGTTGAAAGCCTTACTAAAATTGAAATGAGCAACAACCTCTGCTTTCCCCTCACTCACCAAGTCAGTAATCTTATTTTAGATGGCAGAAAGTTTTTTGGGACAAGTGGATGTGGGAGTGAAACAGCACATTAAATATCAGCAGTTAAAGGGATTTTTGTTCCCTCTTCAAGTTATGTGCCAAGAAGACAAGCTATTTGTCAATGGTAAGAATGTTCGGTTGAATTCAGCAAAAGAATGCAAGTTATTCTATTTTTAAATTGACTTTAAGTCTCCATGTTGAGCTCTGGTTTTATATTCTTAAAAGCTCTTGCTGCTCAGTGTTGAGAAATTGACTACTTTAGCCTTTTCCATCAGAGCATACTAGCATGTTTCTCTCTAAATTTTTATAAATAGGGAAGAGAAAAATATAACCTTTATTTTTTTTCCTTAAGTGGCCTCTGATGCAGTAGCACAGCATTAGAGAGATGCTACTGCTTACCCACACCTTTGGTTTCGTATTTTAATCAACTCTTTGAGAAGAGTACCTTTAGAATGTTTTCCCTCTGTCCACAAAAAGATTTTATAACCCTTCTAAAGAGTGTATGGCTCCAAGAGGCAGGAAATGTGAATTCCTTAACGCTCAAAGGGAAAAATTCGGTTCCACTGAAGTCACTGGCTAAAAAAGGCATTTTTGAATTTGTTTTCTAGCTAGAACTTGATTATTTAGAAAAACAAGAAAAGGAAAGAATGATTAAACAAGTTGAAAACAAACAAAACATCATATCTGAAAATATTTCCCCATCTACCAGTTATCTATCTGCTTTAAATGCAGTGGAGAGCTAAGATTTTTATTTATCAACACTTACTAATGCTGGGAGCACTGCAAATACCTTTCTGCCCCTTGCTTCCTACTCTCTGCTTTCACGAACTGGAATCCAGGGCTGAAGATATCAGAATATATCAGGCTGTGATGCTGAGCAAGTTGCAGTCTCTGAGTGTCTTGTGTTGGCAGCTGTAGTCTGATCAGAGTGGATGGAAGAGACAAAACCATGAATTGATAAAACATTGCCCTGCAAGCCACGTGTGATAGAAGCCTGCCTGTTTTTATTAAGAAATCAGACCTGGTTAAAAACCTGACGTCAATAGCTTTCCTCCTTTCTTAATCTGGTTAGGGCTGTATACTCTGGAACTGTGCTAAGGACCTGATATTTTAGGCATAGTATTTTACTGAATGTCATTGGAATTGGGTACATAAACTTCTACTTTCAAGATCATTATTCTATCTCTTAAAAGTTGCAGGAGGATTCTCTGGGTGTGGCAAGAAATATGTAGGAGCACAGATTACTTTATTAGTATGTGATACATATGACAGATACAGGATACAGATACAGTCTTATCTTCTTCTAAAGTTAAAGTTTCCTGCTTTTTTAATTTAAAAATATTTTTATCTATCAAGTGGTAGTTTATCACAGCTGCTTATTTTAGTTTAAAGGTGTTTAAACTTTTGTACAGGAATATGAATCAGGATTCTGTGTCACATATTCACCAAAAAATGTAAAACAATTTGGGTAAACATTATGGAGATATTTCTGCAAATATTGTTGCAGATTTAACAGTTATTTAAGATTAAGTACGGGAGAAAAAGTTCTTGCAAATGTGAATGGTAAAGATAGGCAAATTCTTTCTTTCTGTCAGCAGAATCACCCCTGTAAAAGAAAAAAGACTTGTGAGATTTGCTGTTGGCTGCTCTTCTGGAGTGAAGATAAAGAACCTGGCAGCCAACACTATGAAATAGTCAAGCAGTCACACGTAAGTCTAGCCTCGGTAGAAAACTTGGCTGTCTATAAGTAAACTTTTCTGTTGAAGGTTGTAGCAGATGCAGAAGCAGGACAGGTCATGCAGACATAGGATGTATGGGAAGAAAGTAGCACAAACTACTTTAATGTTATTTATGCTACATTAGCATCTTGTAACACCGTTTCTTACCTTGTAGCTTAGTGTTGTGCTTGGTGTATACTCACACTACAAATGCTTTGCCAAATCACTGGGCTCCCAAAGCAATCTGAGTGTTAGTACAAAACACAAGAGTATGCCTGGATCAGCACTGATGGATAATGCTTGTCAGTGTAGCGGGCAGTTGCTTTTACATTTAAACCAGCACAAGAGAATATTGAGAGCAGTAACTTTCAGCAAGATGGTCCCACCATCTGATTAAGATATCGGCATTTGCTCATCAAGGAGTAGGAAAGAAGAAAATACAGTTTGTGCCCCCTGAAAATGATAAACACATTTTTCCAATTTCAGACACAAAGTGTTGAAATTGTGTGGTGATTTGAGTTTGCATTGATAATCCTCTGACAGGCCTTCCTTTATTCTTAAATGTGTTGAATTATATCGTGGCAGCCCCAGCAACATCCCCAAGTGGTTCCTGCTCATCAAACTGGCCTTGTAAGTATTCAGTAGAAACGGCTGCAGCAGCTGTAGAGGTGGTCATAAAGGACAGTATTTCATGAGGAAGCTAGATGATTTCTAGTATATAGATTAATATAAGCAGTAGGAGGACCATGGGCCAACTGGTTCTAAGAGTTGGGTGGAACAGCAGTTTGGAGAGTCTCATCCAGTCCAGCTGAAGACTAAACTGCAAGGAACTTTGCAATACAGGCTTTCCCAAAACCAGTGATTTACTATTTAGCCATCTGCTGATGGTGATTCTCAATGAATCAATGTGATTACACGTGATGATTATAATGATGATTAAAACATCCTGTGCTGTTCATTGTGAATTATCTTCCAAAAGAGTGGTAGTTTGGCACATTTAGTTTTTCATCACGTTGGTATTTCCTCCAGTATTTACAGCCAGATGCTGTCCCAAAATCCTGCAAAATGAATCAGTAACTACCTACACATTACTGGTTAGGCTGCTAAGGCACTTCTTTTTAGGCACTGACTAAAGTTTCTCTGGTATTTGCCACCTTTAAGGGCCTTGTATGTAGACACGCCATGGATAATAGAACTGAAGAGACAATTTCTCTCATCTGTTTGCAATTTAGTTACTTCCCTGAATCCTAGTTCAAAATAGAATTGAGCTTCCAGATAGTAGCTGCTCTTCCAATTTCCTGCTGCTGATGACATTAGAAGTTATCTTTGTTGGCTTTTCTGAACAACCATGTTCCAATCTTTGAGAAGGCACCACAGGTCATTCAGGGTTCAAATTATCTCTAATGTTCAGCTAAATGCCTTCCTTTTTATTCATGCGACAGATTTATTCTACATGTACATTATCTTTTTCATCTTCTTTTTGTCCTCTCGAATATAAATGGCTCTTCAACAACTTAAAGAGCTCTAGTTCAGTTCTTTGAACGATTGAAAGATATGAAACAGTTTGCTCTCCGAGCAGTGAGGTATAGTTGCAGTTCTGTCACTTTTCTCAAGTCGGAAAACAGATCTACTTAATTTACCTGGTAATTACATTATCAAATACCCTTTAGTCACAATATCATGTTTTCTTTGTAGACAATCCACTGTAGAATTAATTCTAATACAGGTTTCTTAAGCTCCTGATCTGTCAGGGATCTTCAGTAGTCAGCCTAAGTACAAAAGAACTGGAACGGCTCCGTGTGTGTTGCGTGTATATCCCTGGGGACACGGCTACCTCTGGGGATTCTTCAAGTGTAGTGCAAAGCGTAGGTTCAGAGTTTTTATATGTACATAGGTACAGAAATAATAGTAAAAAAAAATTATAGACAACTAACCAAAATTTGCAGAAATGTTTTAAAGATTCAGCAGCCACACAGATCCAGCCAGCCCTTCATATTGTCATCCATACTGTGCAGTTTTTGATTCACAATATTTTTTTTTCTGTATTAAGAACTGGACTAATGTTTCTATAGAACTGCTTGTGATTCTTCCAAGTTTATCTTTTTAGTAGTTCCATGCCTAAATAATTAAATCTAAACTGGCGGGTGTGAAGTCTGTTTTGGAGGGGTAAAGGAGTAGCATATCTAGGTTTTGTTTTTAATTTCTTTTTCCCATTTCTGTGACAAAGTCATGATCTCTAATCATCTGGTTTTATGAACCAAATCCTTTATCAATTTACTTCAGTAGTATAAGGATAAATTCTTAGAAAGAAAGAAAATAAAATTAATGCAGATCAATATATCTATGAAAATACTTTCCTATGAATATATGTGGAAATGAGCATTTTCAGTAAAATTATTTAACTGATACTTATCAAAGGCAGTATAGTTTATCGAATGACCAATTTTCAAAACTTCAGCATGTAAGAAAGCTACTAGTTGGGGAAAATCTTTGAATTGTTGTACCTTCTTGTTTTATTGATAAATTGGCCTGGCTATAAAACTACGTTCCTGTTGATTTTTAGGGCTGAAGTATGTTTCTTATTACATAGGCTCCTGGAAAGAACATGGTGAGCTAAAACTGGAATACCTAAGCACCCGAACAAAAGATAAAGCTGTACACTGTGCTCTTCTGAAATTTCTGTCAAACGTAGTACTTGTATTTCTCTTAGGTTAGGTGATAATGCTTTCTGTTCATTTTCCTGAAATGCTTGTCTAATACAGAAACAACATTACATATATCAAAATGTTTAAACATGCATTGACCTTTCTATTTTGGCAAAACATTAGTGTTTCTAAAGATCCTTTCACCCCTTCATTTCTGCTGCAGATTTTGGGTATCTCAATGGCTTAGGGGTGTTTTAGGACTTCCTACATCCTAGCAAAGTGAAGTCACATGGTATAAGGGCATAGGTTGCAAAGGAAGAAGGTGCTTCCTCAGCAGCCTCCAGTATGTTACAAACTCTGCAAATTATGGCTGACATGCATCTCGTGGATGTGTGTCACAGGGGGTCCGATGCTGGTCAGCACTGGTATGCTGCTACCTTCCTAGAGAGAGCATCCTGCAAAGGACAGCTCTTCCAGGGGCAAAGGCAGGCCTCCCTGCGCAGCAGGTGATTTCAGCAAGTGCAGCAATTTCTCAGCTACAAGTGATTCCAGCTCTTATGATTCAGCTCTTTGTGATCACCCAAGGTGAACTTGGGGACGGAGGGACAGGAGCCTTGTTTGGCAATTCCACAGAGGTAGCTTTATTGTCCAGCAGCCTCTGCAAAGGAGGACAAAACTTCTCTTCTCTGTGGTAGAAACAGGGGCCTTTCATAGGAAAGGCAGGGGGTGGGGTAGAAACCAGTTAGCCAACTGGGTACAAGCTATTACCATAAAGAAGCAAGGCATGCTGGGGGTGATTCACTTAGTCACCGTGTCCCAAGGAATATTGCTCATCTCTGGGTAGAGTCTTTTTGGCCTTAGGCCTCTCTTATCCAAGGGAGTGCAGAGGGCTCTTGTGCCAAGGGCTCACAGCCCTCCGCAGGTGTGGATCTCGAGCAGTGGAACAGTCACTCCTTTCCTGAGTGTTCTCTTAGCAACTAGAGTAAGGAGAACACAGGTAACCTCTCCCAACAGACCATATGTAGGGTAGAACCCCTTGTGGCTGTACCTGAGGAAAGTTTAACTGTCTGATGTCTGCTGTGGCTGAATGTGCCAACAGCGTGGCTCAGAACGACTCCTACTTCTGGTAAGTAGATTTCCCAGTTTTAACCTAGCTTGTGGAAACAAGTCCAAGTTCAGCTTTGCTTCAGACAGGTTTATGTAGAAGATTTTCTCACATATTAGGTGTTCCTTTACTTGGGACAATTGGTTTGGGTAATGCTACTTACACTTCCACTGTTTATCACAAATGACTAATTCTAACTCTAGCTTCTGTACTTGTTATCAAAATGGAAGCTTTTGAATTCCAAATATTCCTTATTCCTTCTGAGGGCAACCAACTGTAGTGACAATTAGTGTACAGGACTGTTGGTTTGGCACATCTCCGTATGCCATTAATTTCCATAACTTTTATCCCTAACAGCCATGTTTTGTGTTTTAACACCTTTCAGGTGCTGGTCTCCTTCCAAGAATAATATCCATATTAAGTAAAAGAAATTTATTGTCAACACTTAAGCTGGATGCTAAAATTGTTTTTTTTCTCATCCTTGACAGGATGAAAAGATGTTTGAATTGGTTAATAGTTATGAATTGTACATTGTACAATTGTGGTGAAAATGTTTTCAAAACTTTTAGATGGTACTTTAAAAGCAATAAAAGATTTATGAAGTGTCCATAGGACTGTTGCTAATCTTTAGAATTCCATCAAGTACACTTTTTACCCTTTTAACTGAAATGAATATAAATGGTTTCTCAGGAAAAGACAGGAAATGTTCATGTAAGACATACCACCTGCTATTTTCATGTTTATTGGAAATGTGTATGTGTGGCTTCTAAAGTTGTATATGCATACATTATCTATCCCAGCTACTTATAGAGGAGAAAAGCCAGTCAAGTTCAATGTGCTCTGGAATAAACTGAAAAACTAACTTTTGTTTAAATAAGCATTTCATAGGCTATTCATGATTTATACACGCAGGTCCTGATAATGAGTGGTTGGAATTAGACTTCCAGCATAGTTTTTGTGTTTTTTTTTTTTTCTGAAGAAGGTCACTCTATATCTATAGTTCCTTAGTTTATAGAATAAGCAAACTATATGGATACTTCCTACAGTTTTATTACGTAGTGTTAAAGAATAAAGGCCGTCCTTTAGTTCTAAAGGGCTCTACTTCTAAGTGTATATTAAAGAACTCTGCTGTGTCAGTAACTATATACCTTATATTTATGGGAATAAGACATAAAATATGCCACATATGGAGAAATTCCATCACATATAAGAATAGCAAATATTAAAAAGACTTCCCCAGGCCATACAGAACCTCTCCAAGTTTTCTGAGCAGTTAAAACTGTTTTTAATTGTTTAATTGAGTTTTAATGCAACTGAAAATGTTCTCTCTAAAATAAATTGTATCATATTTAATCCTTCTTGACTGATTGTCCTTTGCCTTAATGTTATGAATTTTTGCAGTACTGTTTTTAGTATTCTGAAACAGTCCAAAACTTCAATTTACTCTTGAAAATCCTTTTGAACCTTCTCCAAACCAGGAATCCTGTTATTTAGCTAGCTCTATTTGGAGATATGTCCTTAATACCAAACTTTAATCTCCTTTGTTGCAAATTTTGTAAATTATTGCTTGCACTGTCCTTGGTGAACATAGAGAACAGTTGATCATTTTCCTCCATAGAAAGGGCATTATGCATACTTGAAGATTGTTATCATATCCCAGTTCAGTCTTTGCTCTTCTAGACTAAACAAGCTCCATTATTTCAACCTTTCCTCATAGGTCATTCTCTGCACCTCTTATAATTTTTATTGCTCTTTTCTGGACTCTATCCAATTTGTTTACATCTTTTGTAATGACTCAAGCCTGGTCTGTGTCCACTAAGAGTACCACACTCTTCCCAAAGTGGTTAGGACCTGGTTTTAAAACAATTAAGACTAAATGGTTTGAACATCAAGTGACTCAGGTGTAAAACATGTTTGGGTGAGAGCTATCTCTGCCTTACTCAGCCTAGAACAATGCTGGTACAATTTTGTTAACTGAGACACACAAGAAGGTATGGTTTGTAACATATCGGAGTGATTAAGCTAATTTAGGAAAAATCCTGACATTTCTTCTGTCATTTCTGAATGTCCCTGTCAAACAGAAGATGTATACACAATTTTATTTGTCATTATCTTTTTTTTGGAAAATGATTAAGATAGTACTCCTGATCTACTTCAACACTTAGAATCTGCTGCTTAAGTGGAGACACAGTCATTATCCAACTGTTGCAGCAATTACTTTCACTGTAGTTCTAGAAAGTTATGCTTTGCTCTTTAAAAATATAACATTAAAATTCTATTATTAACATCAAAAAACATTTATCAGTTAGAAATTTTCAGGAAAACCATAGACTTCACAGTCATGCAAAGTTAAACTTTGCCTTTTACCTTATTTCTCTCTGCAACTACCTGAGAAGAGGCTGTAGTGAGGGGCTGGTTGATCTCTTCTCCCACGTAGCAAGTTACAGTGTGAGAGGAAATGGCCTGAAGTTGCACCGGGAAAGATTTAGGTTGGATATTAGGAAAAATTTCTTCATGGAAAGAGCTGTCAGACATTGGAACATGCTGCCCAGTGAAGTGGTTGGTTCTATGAATTACAGCTGTTTGTGGGCAAGGAGCTACTTTGGCTTTGTTGTGCTGCTGCAACGTTGTGTGCTGCTCCATCCTGGTGGCTTGAAAAGTTAAGTGTTGGAAATGTGTGGAAACATTCTCTACATCTGAACTCCTCCTCTTCTCTGTATCCAAATCTCAGTGTTGCTTTCCCAAACAACTCAGCTACACATTGCAAACTGCTCCTTTACCAATATCCTATATACACCCTGCTCAAATTCATTGGGACGTCTGTTTCTGAAATGCAATACAGGTTCAGATCCACACGAGCACAGAACAGACATAGCAGACCACCAGGAGTAGCAACAAAATTACAGCAAAAAATTACATAATGTTCTTTACACCTCACAGCGAGCAGGCTGGCCTGATCAAGTTCAATGGTCAGTGCAAACTGCAGCCACGAGTTGGGAGCAGGGACAGGAGGGATTAATGATTACCAGAACAAATATAAATCATAGAAAAAGAAGGAAAAGAAGAAAACTAGAGACAGAAATGCGTTGTGTTATTTTTTTAATAATTCTGATGAAGTTCTTGCTTAATGTTTCTAGGTTTTTTTTCATTTTACTGATGCCTAAGTCATTACTATTGCTTTTTTTATATAGATACAAGTATTTATCCTTCAGCTGCCTGCTATTAATAAATTTATATAAGCTATGGGACAAGATTTTTTTGCTTCTCTTCCTAAAGCAATCACTTGAGAATTAGAAAGCATGGTTAGGACAGGGGAGGGATCAAAGGGATTTTATAACATTCTAGTTTTGCAAATATTTGAAAAAGGCTGGTTTTTCCCTAGTCTTCAAAGCTCAGCTTTTGACCCTGTGAGGCTGGTAGATTCCACTGAAGGCTAGATTTAGAGTTTTACGTCATCATTCCTAGCTCTCCTTATGTTCATACTTGTTTGTGCCAGGCTTAATATGCAATGTGGGTCAAATTCAACTGAGTACAATTACCTTGGTAGCATGTCCTTGAAAAAAGAAAAGCTTTTTTTTTTTCCTTTCATGATGGTGCCTAACTGTGATACTGTACTTCATTAGTCTGGTGATTTTTTGGTTGTTTTTAATCTATGTGTCTGCAAAAATGGTACAGCATGAACAGCTACTTAAAAGGTTACACAACATCTTTTGTCTGTGTTCAGTACAGCATGGGAATCAGCTTGAGGCTGACAGCTGAATTTAGCTTTCTAAAGCATGATAACTGTCTGGGCGTCCAGTGCTGTGGAGATGTAGTCACTATCAATGAGGTCTTAATCTTGGGCTGAATCCTACCCCTAATATTATCCTCATTTTGGAGGATTTTCTCTGCACTTGATGAGACTTTAACTTGAAAGTCATTCTTAAGCTGATGTATCTTTTTTCTAGGAAAAAAAAATAAACTGATGAAGAGAAAGTTTTGGAATTTCCCTTCATTTACACTAGGGATACAGAGGTTACATACCCAGCCAAAACTTCCACCTCTCTGAAACACATACAGTTAGAATAGGAAACTCCTGCCAAGTTCTCAGAGCATTTTGGCATTTCCCTGCTCCATCAAAACTCTAAAGGTAAGTTCAGTTATGGAGGAAATGTCAAAAAACCACTATCTCAGTTCTCCACCTTCATGAATAGTGGTACATTTCACAATTTCATTGCAATGCATCTGTTCATGATACTTGTATTTTACAGTGTCATCTCAATAATGAGAGTGGTTGTTTTTGTTGGTTCTGTTCTTCTGTAAAGTGCAGTCTCCTTTCCTTTTCCTTGCTCCTTGGAAGGGTGTATGGTACATTCTTACACATGAAGAGCTATCAGGCTGGGAAAGGCAGGGAATAGATTTGGAGACCCTGTGTGCAAAACCAAAAAGCAACAAAGGGATCTGAGAGCCAAAAAACATTTTACCTAAAACTATTTCCCTCGGTTCCTGTGGAAGGAAAAAAAAGATTGTATAGATTTCATACTGTTCAACTCTTCTGTCAGCTCAAAACTCTGTGCTGTCTTGTTATTTGAAATAAAACACCAGGTTTTCCTTGAATATGTCACTCAGGAAAGAAGCAAATGAAGTATATGTGGGGACGTATTCAAATGTAGTCAGGAGCTTAATGATCAGACAGATTTTTTCCATTACTCTTAATCAGGAGGTAGTGATGTGGGCCAGTGATACAACCAGGCAAGCTCACATGCCTTGTAAGCAAGTTTTAGTCATGCTCTAAATCTTAAAATAATCCTGAATACTCTCCATTTTTAGGCATGAGGAGGAAAAAAAACCCTCAACCTTTTCAATATTGTCTGTCCATTTCATTCTTCATTCCTCGGAGGTTTGGAAAGAGAGACCTACCACCTGCCTGCCAGACAACATGTCAAGGGATCCTTATCCCTTTTTCTGACTGCTTGCCAGAAACTGGGTTAAGAAAAAAAAGTAGGCTGAAGATGGGAATGTGCCAGTCTTGGAAGCTTTCCCCTGCCAGGAATGTGCTGAGGGACCAAAGGCGCTCCCCTATCCTAAGCCCTGCACATTGCCATCACAGGGCTCAGTGCCTGTACATTAAATAGGTTTTGCCTAAGTATCTCCTTTCTCACCAGCTTATCATCTGCAATGTTTTTCATCCATAAATAGACGACAGCTGTGTATATGACCCAGTCAGCTTTAAAAGAAACAGGCACTCTATGTACTCGTTTACTTGACGGGAGTAATATTTAGGTTAGGAACAGTGAGTCCTTTGGTAGTACTACCAGCAGTCCACAAGATGTCATACTATGACAAAAATGGTAATTTCTTGTACCTGGAAAGTACTGCAGTACTAACCTTCCACAAACAGCACAGTCTGTTCAGGCAGCCTCAGCTTAAGGCGTTCAGACAAGCAGAAGACCACCCCTGCTGAGATCTATTGTAATCTCTTGCCAAGCACTGAGGTGCCAACTTGATTTCATCCCTAAATTATTAAAAGAACATGAGAAAAACAGACACTCTCAAGCTCTAACTCATAGCTCTACACAAGTTGCAGACTCAGTGGAAGGAAAAGGAATTGTACCAGGTTGTCCAAATAGAAGCTCAGTTCTGTTTTCTGTGTTGGGTACGCTAAATGGTTAGATGGAATGGATCATAAATTTGCCAAAGCTAAGAAAGTTTGCAGCTACTCTCCAAACTCTGAATTTATGCAATGAGTACTTCTTTCAATACATCTGGAAGTTGCTGTTGTTTTAAATAGAAATCCCTTACTTTACTTCTGCACAGTTTAGTCTTCAGGGCAAAATTAACTTCTTCTTTGAAAAGATCATAAAGTTTTCCTTTTGGAAAACTTGTTGTGTCCTGTATTGAGTTTTTATGCTCTTCATTCATTTATAGGCTTTAAATTAAATTTTAAGAGTCTTGTTTCTCATTTACAATAAGACATCTCTACACTCAGGATATAAATACTGTGTGGAATCACCCTTTCTCCAATGTTTGTGAACAGACAAGGAAAATTTCAAAGTGGCATTGTGAGCACTCCTCAGAGAAGTGCCACATCAATTCGTGTTGATTAAATAACAGGTGTAAATGGACTTGTGAAGAGGATCAAAAACTCAGAAGAAGAAAATGCCCGTATCTTGGGGTCCATACATACCAGTTTTGGTGAAAACTTTAGTAAATGGTAGCTATAAATTAGTATCAAATGAAGAAAAAAATAACTTTCCTGATGGGCATTTAGATGCTTGGTTGTAAACTAACTTAAGACCACAAGCAAACTCTGAGTGATTTGTAACATTCTGTTGATTCTTGGGCTTCCATTCAGTAATTTCTTAAGGTCTAGAATGTAGAACATAATGAATAAATGTGTAAGGAGATAAATTGAAGAAAATATGTGTGCTATGTTGAGATATTTTAAACACTTATAAAGAAAAATATTTTCTTTTTTTTCTTTACTGAGAAATATTGAATTCAGTTGAGTTTGAAGTCATGCTGGATCTTTTTTTTTTTAAATTTTATTTTTGGTATTTAGTTTTCTTCATTCTCCTCCTTTCTACTGAAAAAAACTTTAAGTGAAAATTTCCTTCTGTAGATGAAACTAGCAACTACACCATCTTTGTTCAGAATGCAAGAATCACCAGTCAGTTTAGCAATAGGCTGGAACAGAGCTGCAAAAACATCTGCTGAGTTTTGGCATTCTCCAGGGAAAAAAAATCAGGCATAGTTTACTGCAGTTATTTTAATTTTGGATCCATTGCAGTAATCACTGCAACATCTCTTTTTTAAAAAAATCCCAAAATATTTGCAATAGTGATATATATTATTAAAATGATACTTATATTTCCCCAATCCAGACTGAAGGATTCCTTATCATCCTTCAGAATTTTTTACCAAATTATGGATGATTTGAAGGCCGCTACCACATTTTCTCCCACATTGTGAGCTGAAGCACTGCTGTAAGAGGGTGTTAGTACTCAGTGGGGCAAGAGTCTTAGCCAGTCTTTATTAGGCTGACTTAGCCATGAACTGTAATGGGCTTACCATGGATCTCAGCTTCAATGAAGATTTTAGCAGTAGATTTTTTTTAACCATTGATGGTGCAGGAAAAAGATAGAGGAGTTCTATTAAACACACTATTTATTTGGTGAATTTTGGGACACCAAAACCTGCTCTGTGAGTAATGAGAAAAGGAGCTTGTTTGATCTCCCTGTGTGTTGCAATCATTGTGAGCTTCCCGTTATGCCCATGCTCAGCTGAGCTGACTGAGTAAGAAATATTAACTTTCCTTAAAGCCTCATCTCATTGCATTTTTAAGCTGCTACTGCCAAAACTTCAGTCTGTGTTTAGGAATGACTAGTTAGGACAGAGGATATTAGATTCTTGATAGTAACGTGGTTTAGGAGCCAGCTAATAAGGTGGGGAAAGCTGGCAGTACTGAAAGATAGGTATTGATTGCAAGTAAAGGTATTATTAAACAGAATCCTCAAGGAGTTTAACTCTGCTGTTTTTGGTTAATGAGTGTGCCAGGGCATTTGCTGAGGATGCAGGGCTGGGAGGTGTGATCAATATAAAGGACATTTGAGATCTCGAAGATAACTAATGTCTAGATCATCTTGAAGCCTCAAGGAATAGGATTGGAATAAAAGTGATTAGTATAAAATGTAGTATTTAAGCTGAAAAGTTACTAGGAACAGATGTAAAGTAGGCACATTTTGGCTTTCAACAGCTGGAGAGAAGGACATGAAGTAGTGATTCAGTTATCTTGTGAGCATGAGTCATTCATAGTGCCAGGAGCTGGTAAATTTGATTCTTGTTTACCTCAGCAGAGGTAGGCACATGCAGGATCATTGTAGAAAGGACATGAGTCCTTCTGAATTGCTTTTCAAGATTATGGCCAGTGACATTCAAGGAAGATGAACTTGGCTTGGAATAAATGTGAGAAAGGGCTATTAGTATGAAGCAGGGAAGAGATCTGAATTTTCCTGTTTGTCTGTATCTTTACCAAATTTCATTTTTCTTAACACTCTCTAAAAATGCATCTGTGGAAGAAGGTGCAAAAGGCATAGAAAAAGAGTATGAAAACTCACCAGAATTACTTTAGGCTGAAAACTAAACAATGCTATAGAGTTATCACAGCAGTGAGGTTCCAAAACTATCTTCTAATAGAAGATAATGAGAGAGATACAGTGTTTTGAAAGAATAGGACTTAGTGAGCAATATGGTCATAGAGAACAAGCAGCAAGTCCTTCTGAAAATCTCAAAGGGACCTTGCTCATTCGGACCAGTGGTTTTAACAAAGGTAGACACACTGTTCAACATTCTTTTCGATTATGCACACACACTCAAGCTTCTCCAAATTAATACTTCTAAGTACTTATTTTAGAGTTTTTCAGTATTTCAGACTGCAAGAAGTCTCCTGTGTAGAACACTAAACAAAACATTAATTGCAGCAAGCTTTCCTTCTATCCAAAGTAGGCATTGGGATGAGACTGACTTCAATGGAAAAATGGCATTCTTCCAAGTCACAAGGAAATAAAATATGTGATTCATAATTTGTACATGTACAATGACCAGAATTACGAGAACAAGGGCTACAATTCATTCCACTGACACACATAAATTCCCAAGATTTTATTTATCTGCCTTTCAGACTTCCGGGTTCCATATATGTATCCAAGTACTTGTCAGCCTGCAAGAAATAAATTCTTTGACATCCTGTGCACTTATTCAGACAGAACAACTCTAAAATAGTAGAGATGTTAATTGGGGGGATCTGGGTCAAAATTTACTGGCAAAGGTCTTAAAGTTTCCTACCTGCTTGGCTGAGAGATATTTTAGCTTGTTTGATGTTTTTACTTATTAATAGTAATATCCTTATGTGAAGGTTGAAGGTCATGATTCAGATGCCTGGCCTGAATACTGAACGTGCTTGATTTAAACTCCAATTTATTGCCTCTCAGGTGAGAATCCAAAATCCAAAGAATCGCTTAAGATCCTCCATTAATTCCTGCTGTTAGGGCTATTCCATGGTGTATCCTTTGGAGTTTTTTACCGAGGTTTTTCTAAAAGTTAAATTATGAAAACCTGGAACACAGTTAGTGGCAGCACCTGAAAGAACTCAGTTGTCCTGTCTGATGAACAGGGATTTCCTATGGATTAGTTTGCCAACATCCAACAGACGCAGAACTCTGAGCTGCTGTGTTCTGTGGGGGTCTTCATCAGAAAGCTACAGGCTGAGGTGCAAAGAGGGATCTACTCCTGCACAAAAGCATGAAAATTTTGCCCTTTGTTTCTTTCAAAAAGTGATAAAAATCCCCCTGAGCCCAACAAAACCACATAAAGTCTACAAATACAATAACTTTTTAGAGCTTTAAATTAAGTTGAGCTTGTTTATTCCATTAATTATTTTGACTCTGCAAATTTTGTCGTAATCTCTATCCCAAATAGAATCTATGAAAGAGACCTTTGAGGAAGGGGTGAATTTTAACAGGCTTCCTCACCCTGATGCATACTCCAAATGCAGCTAGATAGTTTAACAAGTCTTTTCTGCATTTTTACTCAGCACTGTTTTATCACTCATATATGATCTCACATAAGTGAGATTTCAAAGGCTGTTGATGTAATTAATTCAATATTTAAACACATAAAAGGAGGAGACTCTATTTCTTTTGTCTTGTGTAAAATCACATTATGAATAATTCATTTGTTATCATGCCTTATTTAATGTTAAAAAAATACCCAACAACCAAATTTTACTGAAAGAAAGGTACTGTACAGGAAAATTACCTAATGATCTTTGACACTGGATCAGTAAGGCAATTTATTTTCCGTTACCTTATTTTTCAAAACATGTTGGATATTAAGTCTACCTTTTACAGTCACTTTTAAAAATGCAGAAACCTTCCGAACTGTAATTTATATACCACGTCTCATGTCACTTTTGTGATGGAAAATGTCAAGGCCAGGTTCATTTACATTGTGAATATGGGAAGAAATTTTTAAATAATGTTTATTTGACTAAATTTTATCTTTTTGCTTTAAAGACTTGCTTAGAACAATTGACAATCAAATAATAAATGATTCTTCATTAGTGAAAGTAATGTTGTTAGCGAGCAAGGTATTATTTTATATTTTTCCATGTTTCCTGACTCAACAGCTGTGGTGTCCTGTCTGGTGGTGAGACTGCCTTGAGAGCCTTGTCCCCAATCTATTCAACAGTTTTTTATTTTATTGCCAGAGTACAATGTAGTGACTTTTTTTTATGGATCAGAAACAGAAAGAAATAATTATTCTAACCTGCCTACAGGTGAAAAAATCCCACTGGAATATTCCAGTCCAGTGTGTCATTCCTTCTCCCTAATTATTTTATTGTTTACTACCTGCCAGTCTCTGAATGATGGTTAATTGGAAGAATTAGCCTCTGCCAATTTTATTTTTTATCAAAGATAGCAAATGAGCCAGAACTTCAGTATTTATAGAGGAGTTCCAAACATAAGGCTGTTGGAAGGAAGGCTTTTGAAGAAAACTGTCCATCTCTAGAAATGTGATGGTGAATGTAAGACAACCACAGAGTTTAAAGGAAATTTAAACTCCCATTTTAAAAATAAAAGGGATTTCATGTTACTTATGATTTCTTCAAAGAACTTGCAATAATGGGAAGATGGGCTGAAAAGCCGTGGAACTCTTATGGAAGTTAGAAATGTGAATGAAATTCAAATCAAAATTTTGGAGCACATAATCTTTTTCCAAACTGCTGCAAAAGGCCCCATAAAAGAAACGCTCTGGAAGTGCAGGCAGTGGTGTATTTTTATTATAAGAAGTGCTCTTTCTATAAGAATTGCTGGACTAACATCCTGTTTTCTATAATATTTATTCTTTTGTCATTCTGGATATTGTGTCTTGGGGACATTGACTGAGAAGATCAATCTAGTTTATGTGTTTAAACAAAAGTTGCTGTGACTTTCTTTGGATCTAGACCGGCATTGTATGGAACTGAAAAAACAGTAGTAGAACATGACCACATTTGTAAGTGGTTCTCTCTTGCTAGTGCTTAAATCCCAGGGGGATGATGTGGCACAAGCATCAATACATGCTACTTTCAGTGCAAGGGAACTTTTACAAGTGGAGCCATCAGCCATGCTCCTGCATTTTGGGTACCTGTAGGAAAGAGTCACCTCCTATGTGCTCACTGGCACGAAGCTCTGCAGTAAGGCATGACTGAAAACTTTTTGCTGGAACATAAGTGGGTCAAAAAAGCCTGTGCAGACGTTCCTTCTGCCAGCAACTCTTGCCAGGCATGCGTCAGTTTTTCCTCTAATGCAATAACTCTCACATCACATGTACAGGTAACATTAACCACCTGCTGAGCAATTTCAAAGAGCCAGTAGGTTCCCTCTCCATGTCTTTCGCCCACTCCCCAATACTACACTGCAGACCCTTTGACTTTTGTAATAATCTTCTAAACTGTTTTAAATATTGTGCTGCTGTTTACTCCATCTGTTCCTTGCTGAGTGTTGTCTGACCCCCTCTGTTCACCATATTGGCAGTGGTGAAACTATTGTCAAAAATGGCAAAAACATGCTACCTTGTTCTCCTGCAGAGCTGTTTATCTCTCCCTTGTTTATCATTCTTTAAATTAGAAATTGAAATCCTTGCTCCATATGAAGCCAAATCTATCACTGATCCTACTAATAATGGAAAAAAAAAGTAATAAGGGTGATATTTCAGTAAACATGGATTGTGGTGGTGCTTTCCAAACCTATTTTGGAGTCCATTCAGCAAGAGGGTTTAATTTTCCCAAGGGTTGATATCACAGTAGTCCAGAAGCATAATGCACAAATAACATAAATAAAACATGAAATTTCAAAGGCATATAAATACTATCAACTCTTGCTTTTGTGGAATAAGATTACAGAAGGCATGATCAAAATCCCTTGAAACAATAGTAACATGAGTAGAGAATTTTTCTGACTAGTCTTGGGTTTTAATAGGAAAAAGATGCAAATAAAGCATTTTGCTTTGGATAAGCTTTAGGTTAACATTTCTGCTAGTTTCGGGTTAAATCAGACAAGATTCTGATTTGGCTTTGGCTGAGATGAAAATATTTTGAGCTCTTTTCAGGAGATTTGGCAATCTTGCATAGCCAAAATGAAAAAGAGATTATTATTTACCTTCCAAAATTCTTAAATGTCATCATTCTTGGGGAATCAGGTTTAAAAGAAAAAACATTTTTATGATTTTACAATGGATTTCAACTGATGTAAGGAGAGGAATTCCACAATAATGATTTCTGTAAATGTAAAAATCAAAGAAAGAAAACATGCTTAAATAATAAACCAGTCTCTTTCCAGGAAAGCTTTTCAGAATACTATATTAAAATATGACTCTTGATGTTAAAAGTGGCTTACAGAGAATGAATGATGAGCTGACATACCCTGTTATTCTTAAAATATCTTTTAAAATCAACAAATTTGAAAAGCATGAAAAATGTACAAATGAAGAAAAAAGTTTATGTGCTTTTATTTCTTAGAAGAGGTTCTAGAGAACTTACAGATTGCTGCCATTCAGAGCAGTAGAAATAACTGTGGGCTCGTTGGGGCTTCAGCAGGAATTTGACTTTGGAATGGCTTATTTGTCTGGTTTCAATTGAGTATTTGTTTTTCATCCAACATGAATGAGTGTACTTTTAAGTGTGTAAGATGGGATTGCTAGTTAGGAAGTGAGTATGATTTGAATTCTAGGTATCAAAAAATCCACAACTTCTCATCACTCTTTCCTAAATTGTTGGACAGCTTCCTGGAAATCTCGGTGCTGTTAATTCTCAGTGGCCTTAAGGAAAGTCAGTGGCTATTTAATCATTCTTTCTTCACTAGGAACTGTAATTTTTTTCCCTCTCCTGGTGATTTTTGACCAGTATCAAGAGTTTTTCCTTCACTCAGTTGTTCCAATCCAAGCAAATTCTTGCTTCCCATGACACTGACGTTTCAAATGTTCCCTAAGGTCAACAATCAGTTGCTGATTGCTATAGTTTTCACTGTCGGGGTGGGACTATTCCCCTTTTGCCACCAGGTTTTGACCTTCAAAATAGTAATAGCAAGAGGTATTCCTTGGGTACATACCCAGAGGAAATGTGAAAAGGATTTACCTGCCAAGGTTCTTTTGCTCTAATCAGGTAGAAAAGAGATTTTCAAAAACAGAGGTTAAAACACCGGAGGGTATAGGAAAATAATAAACTAGAGAATAATGGCTTCATCTAATTTTTAATAACTTAACTTGATGAGATCATTGTATTTTCAAAAAAACCAATGCTAGATATATGAGGAATGCTCAACTTAATGTCAATTCCTAGAAAAAGCATGTTGGAATAAACCAGTTTTGGGCACCTAGGAAATAAAACAATGAACTTGTCAGGAACGAGCTAGATTACACTAAGGTACCTTTCTCTGAAACCAATAGGCCTTTTGCATAAAGGAGAAGCAATTAAAACAATACTAAACTGTGAGAAGCATTTTGACACAGTTGCTGAATACATTGTCATAAACACTGATAAAAATAAAGCCTGACATCTCTTATACAAGTGCATAAATTGAGAGGGGAGCACGTGCTTTTAGAATTACCTATTGGATTTGACTCTGGAAGAATCTCTTCTATTACTGGCCCATACTTTCCAGTTTTGACTTGGAGATGGATTTGGAAGTAATTACCCAATATGCAGCTATCATTGCATTAGAAAATCAAGCAGTTATCATTGCATTAGAAAATCAAACTCCCTTTAAGAGTAAAGTAACTCCTTTTCTGGAGTAAACAGGTTTTTTAGTTTTTATTTATTCGAGACACAAGTCTAATTCGACAAGTGTACAGAAGCACACCCAGGTAGCAATAATCAGTGGCGCATATAAAGGTTTCTGGCTGCATTCAGAGGCATGCCATTTAAGAAAGGCGTGGATCATTGAGAGGATGTTGAGTTGAGGAGCAGTGAGAATAATCAGAGTCTGGAAATGGTCATGTGTAAGGACCGATTGTAGCAATTAGAATAATTTACACAGAATACTGAAGGGGCATCTCATGATACCCTTAAAAACTTTAAAAGTTGCCAACCAAGAGAGAGAAACAAAATCTTCTCTACAGACACTGTGAGACGGAAAGGAGTCTTGAGTTTCAATTGCTCTGAGGAATGTTTAGGTTAGAAAGAATGTTAGCGGGAAGATAACACCGTTCCAGCTCAGAGGAATATTATACAAAGAAATAGGCTCGTTTGATCATCAAACCAGTGATGTTCTATCCAGAAACTCCAGTCATCATTTTTGCGCTTCTTAGGAATAGATCAATAGATAGGCAGAATGGATACTTGCCAGGAGTGCAATAAATGAAACTGGTCTTGTTTGCATTGGGTAGAAATGCTCTTTAAAGTCCCTCCACTTTTGTCTCTATCATTCTCCTAAATGTTTGACATAATTTATCCTACCCATACACCTGTAGCATTTTAAAATTGGGGTAGTCTTTGTCTGGAATGAAAGGGATTTGGTTTTTTGCCCCCACATAGCTCAACAACCTATTGGTGCCACCGAGACTCACATAGTATTTTGATATTGTTGATAAATATGGCCAGCTCTCCCTCTAGTGGCATCACTCAGTCGGGATTTGTTTAGTGGAAAGAGGTTTTTCTCCTCAGGCCGGTGAAGCCTGATACCCACAGGCACAGGGAATCCGGGGACAGATGTGCTGTAACATCATATGCGGTTTAGCATTTCCCACCAAAATTCATGTTGTCCATTTTACTGCTGCTGTGATCGCACTTAGAGACTCATCTGTGACTCCTGGTTGAGGCAGGCAAGGTAAAGGCAGCAGCTTTATGGGGAGGGCTTCCTAAGTTCAAGTTCCCATTAGCCCTGATAGGATCTCACATTTTCTGTCCCAGTCTTTTTAATTTTAAATACATGGGGTATCTGAATCTTCAGCAGATTTCTAAGGGGTAAGCACAGATATTGAAGGTGAGGCAGACTGGATTTTTTTGGAAGTCAAGCCAAAAAATGGCTGGTCAGAATCAAGGCAAATTGCAGATCATTTACAGACCCTAAAATTAGATTGCAAGTTGATATTAGGGGTTAAAATGTTTTGACAAGCTGCTCAACTCAGCTTTCCAGCCACGTTTGCAGTGGCAACCCCCGGTGCTTTGCCAGTTTCCAGGAATTGTACCCAGTACACGGGCTTTGATCAGGATGAATATGTTAGGCAAGGCAATTGTCTGTGTTTGACTGGTGGTTCTGATTCAGCATTTGTCTTGTGGTTTCCTTGGTACTTTTATTCAGACAATTTCATACAGATTTGGAGGGGGAAAAACCAAACCAAACTAAACAATAAAAGGAACCTGATCACCTTTATCCAATGTTTTCCTTTGTAACAAATTATAGATAAATTAATCAGTGGAAACATTGTACCCTCATGGAGAACTGTGCAGTTCAGAAACTCTCCTGCTGCCGAGTTAATTTTTTAATGTGAAAATGTAGACTTTTCATGGCAATGTATTTGTTGTATTGTTCCACAGTTATTTTTTTTTCTCTGAACAGCAAACCTTCTCTATTATGAACAAAATTCTGTTTACTTCTGTCTTTATTTGGCGGTAGCAAGTAAACAAACTTGGAGTGAAAAGCAGCTCAAGATAGAAGAGGAAGGATTTATAACTGGATGATTGTATAGCTCAGACACTACCAAATTTTTACTAAGCTTCTCAAGGAAGTCGAGGATTTCAACTTTTCTGCTTTGCAAAGTTTTCATGAAAAATGTTATTCCTCTTTAGTAAGTTTTGGTGCTTTTACTGTTCATTATTATAAGGGAGAAAGATGATACATACACATATAAAGTCAAAGTCTTAAAATATGTATGTATCTGACTTATATTAAAAGCGAGGAAATTGTATCTTAATACCAGTATTTTAAATAAGGAATCACAATAAAATTTAATGTAAATATTTTAGGTATTTTGTATTCTATTACTGAATTTTATCCTCTTGAATGAATTATTTTCTTCAAATTCACGCTAAGGAATTAAGAATGAGTCATTCCAGGAGCTAAAACTGACCATCCCTACACCATAAACCAGAGTTTCCAGGCCAACTACTGGCTTCTAAATCCTTATGAATTTAGAAATTGAACTCTGTTAAGGTCATGACAGCAGCAGAGGTAGAGTTTTCTTGCTGCTGAGCCCAGTATTTTTCTTCCACCCAAAGCCATACTTGCTTTTTCACAGAAATCAGAATTCCTTAGATCCACCCCGGCTGTGATGAAGTGAGTGCTACAGAATAACAACCTAGACTCATCCATACTGCTCCGGGCTCCACCCTCATCCCTTCCTTGGCTGGAAACTAAGACAATTATATTTCCAAAGTGATGTGGAATGAAACTGTTACAGTCCACATGTTGTTCTATATCATAAATAATGATTAAAAATCCTAACTTAGTAAATAACGTTTGGAAGATGAAATAGAAAGATCTATTTTGTAGACTCTGAATTTTTCTATAGGAAGGTTATTTCCAATTAAAGTAGTAGATAATTATAAATAACGTTGCAAATGAATACTGAATGGGAGAACATATAAAATGTTACTTTTTTGTGGCTGACTGTATTAGTCATGCAGACTATAAATTACTGATGATTAATGTGTACTTGCTCTGAATAAAATGGAAGAGCATTTTATCAACACTTGCTATAATCTTCTATTAGAAATGTGGAAACATCCTTCTTCATTCTCCAAAAGTACTTTTAACACACTTCAAGTACTTAAATTTTAAAGCATTTCTGACTGGTCCATGATGATATAGTATCTTTCAGTAATTACAGTGAAACATGCTTAATGAATGAGGATGACATAACACTATCTATGTTGTGTCAACACAATAAATCTGCATCTCATCAGGTGGCAGTTTGATATGTATTTTGTTTGCATTATTAATTGATGAGGATGTTGTACACAGAAGGTGAACTTCAGATTTAATGAAAAAGGGCACAATGTCAGAACTGTACATAGGCCTTTGATTAGTGAATTGTGCCGTGGAAAATGCCTTAATTTGTAAGTGGGGGGGAAAGATGTGGAGTGTGGAGTTCTGTTTATGTTTTTCTATGTTTATTATCTATAATTTAACAACGCCTTTTAGCTGTGCATTTCTGGTTTAAAATGCATTTTCAGCAATAGCAGGAAAGTTTCAGATATCAGTTTCTAGACTTCATGATTGCAGGATTAAGCTTTAAAATACGACCTAAAGGTTCAGCAGATGAACAGGAAAACCACGGAAACTTCTTTTTTCCTACTTCCATAACTATGGCCTTTATGAGATGGGAATTCTGCTAACCTCAGTTGTCTAAAAGTTGTGCGTCTAAGCTATATATCATGTACTTATGGCCTGTAGAAGTAAGAAAATATTTACCTCTAGAGAATTTGGATTTCTATTATGAGAGAATAAATCAAACATAAATCTAATTCAAATTTATATTGCTAGCAAATTCTAATAACTGAATTTAGGTACACTAGGACTGAGATTGGAGTCCCTAGGACACTCTTCTTGTGACACTAACGTCATTCTGATGAATGTGGGGGAGGTTTCAGTGCCACTAATAGTCACTAGAAGACACTTTTGCTTGCCTTGTCCCATGTGAAGCCCTCCCATGACTTTGCCTGGCTCACACAGGGAGTGCTGTCGGATGGAGTGCAGACCACTTGTGCCACAGGCCTGTTTTAAAGATTCTCCACAGCCTTGGATGAAGGACACACTTTGTTTTCTGACTTGAAAAATGGTACTTTGTCCAAATCAGGTTAAAGTCTAAATACATCTACGAACACTTATTTACAATAGCTAAAAGAGACAACGCAGTTAAATGTTTGTACCTTTGCAAAGAGATGCAAGTGGATAAACAGAAGACAACCTCTGTATAGTTTTCTTGTACCAAATTAGATACTTTTTTACCTTCTCATCCATTTCCTTGCCTCTTGGTTCAGCAATTCTCAGGGTATCTGCATTCCTCCTGCCTCTGGGAGGATAGCCTAGCTTTTATCCCCAGTCTCCCTTTTGAGGCTTCTAGACAGTATTGTTACTGATCCCTGCAGCTTACAAAGGGAGGTGTATGCTTTCTACTGCAGTAAGAATCATTTTCCTGGTTAGTAAACACACTTTTGCTTCTCTTTTTTTATTAGTTGACTATTTGATATTACTTACAGAAGAAAGCAGCTTTAACTGAACTTTATATAATAATATCACTGTGAACATTGAAAATATACATAACAGAACCAGCCAGCTAATTGCTTGAAGATATTGTTATTTTCAGTTTGTTCAAACCATATTCTTTTTCAGTGTGTTCTGTGGTGGCTTGCAACCCTGCTTTTCTCTATTTTCAGCATGCAAAATAGTAAAAGCTAACAAAACAGCCTTCACTAAAGACTTTCCGTGTCTTTTTCAGGAGCACTTTTTTCATAAACATATAAGGAATTTGTAGGAAAATTTGTAGTATCTTCCTACTCACACCATCAAAGAATGACTCTCAAGAAAAGTGGACTGACAGCATACAACAGAATAAATGTTTTCTATTACAGAGATGTCACGTTTAGAACTAGAACTTCACCCTCCCTGAGTTTACAGATACTATGAAAAATATCCATGGTAGGCAGTAGCAAAATGCTAGGTGACCCTTGTTTGTGGTTCTTACACAGCAGCTGGATATGCAAAAGCAGAGAAAGGGTGAGCCCTCAGGTTTTGCATACAGGCAAAAGACAAAACATTTTCATGAGAAGGAACGCTGTGTGCTCAGAGTGAAGTGACATGTGGAGCTAGACATTAAATCTTCCTGTTACACTTTCTGCAAGGTATGAATTCAGCTGTAAAACATTTCTAATCCTTGGTTTACTATTCTTATGGCTAAGAGTGTAACTGGAAAGAGTGCATCTGAGAGAGCTTTAAGAAAAACTGCATTCAGAAGAAAATAACTATGAATTATTGCGAGGCAAACCAACAAATTGGACAAATGCAAATGGAGTTTCCTGAAAAAAATTAAAATTCTGTTTTTATGTGAAAAATATTGTATGTGTCCTCCCCATGTGTCTCCTCATGAGAGTCTTGATAGGTAACTGTGGCTGAGGTGGTATTTGAACAACTCAGAGAAGTAAATCATATGAGAATGGAAAGAGTGTTTTCTGTTATACATTCACAGTTATAGACTACTGGAATATAAATTAAATTCCACTGGGAATGGAAATGAAGATGAATTTTTGCAATCAGCTCAAGCTTTGCACTAAACTCTAGTACTTCCTTCATAGTACCATTTACTGATCCATACCAGGTATGATACTGAAAAGCAAAGAACATTAGAAAAGAAACATTTTGCAGTTATTCTTATAATTTTGTTTCATTTTCGTTTGATAATTAGGAAGTGAAACGCTGATCCCATTGTATTAATATTAGTTATAAATTATGCTTATGTACAAAAAACCCCGAAAAACCTCATGGCAATTATTACATAGTTACTATAATTCATTAAAAAAATCCTTCATCTATGTGTTTGCAACTACAAAAGTAATACTGGATTTTCTCCCTGCAAATAATTAAAATTAAATTCACTTCTTCCATTCAAACTGTTTCTGATATCAATGGAAATACTTTTACATTGATTCAAGAGGGACGAACCCACAAAGGAGTCTACTAAGAACAGTTTACATCTGGCAAGGTTATATATGTGCTCTCCTCACTTGGGTATTCAGTATGAAGATATTCCATGTGTTGTGATGCATGGTCTCCAATAATAGAACATTGAACTAATTTCCTAGCTGGGGAAATATGAATTAGCAGTCTGTTGAAGGCCTGGTAGTAGTTCACGGAAATTATGACTGTTCTGTTCAGACAAGGCTTCTTGTATTTTAGGTTAATTTCTCCTTTCTTATTATTACTCGTAGTCTCTGTATGAAGAACGTGTTCATTGTGCTTTCTGTGGGGCTTGTATTCCCTTCAATATTTTGATTTATTACTGTGGTAGTAGTTAGGTCACAAGCATGCATTTATAATTTCCAAGGGAATAATTTACCTCACTAAGAAATTAAAATCCAAATCTGATGCTTTCTATAAGGTCAAAGGCAATAGCTGACTAAAAGCAGATCTACATTTACTTTTAAATAACGCATTTTGCAAAATAAATCTATACATTATAACATGTAAGATTTTTTTTTTCATCCCAACAATTTGTTACAGTATGGCAACCAAAACTATTGGGTATTGCAGTTAGATTTTTAAGCAAATGTTGGGAGAAAGCAGGCAGTCATCCTCTGAAGGAGCTAACCCAACATAGTCCATATCAGGCAGTTATAGATTACTGAAATATAAATTAAATTCCACTGGGAATGAAGTACCTGTGAACTTGCTGTGATTAATTACAACCCACTCTTGTTTTTGATCCTTTGAAAAGACACTTTTCCATCAGCACCTATGCTGTGACCAGGACAATTCCCCTGTTATGAAATATTCTGGCATGGTGTGATTTCAATTTGTGGGCTGAAGCTGTTCATTTTAAGAAGATTTAACATGATTAATGTCACTTATCCTGAGAAGTACTTAATTGTTAAAAGTGAACAGCATTTTTAAGTTTCATGGATAAGAAGTTCCCATAGAGAAGACACATAGGGTTCAGAACTTTTGCATATGTTATTGTCTTGTCATTGAAACAGAGTCCAGTCCAAAGCATTGAACTGGGAGATGATGTTGCAAATCTTCTCAACCTTAGCAGGCAACTAAACATTGGTCTTATGAAGACCTAAATGTGCTGTTAAGCCATTTTTAAATGATTCAAGATGAAAGAGTCAGAAAGTTTTGGTGTTTTATGTAATCATTTTACAGAGGAGGATTTCATTTTGATATTCCATGATCCTGCCACTGCTTCAGGAGAAACCATCACCTTCCCACATGTACACTTCAAGTGCTTCACCTTGTCATGAGGCCCATGAAAATGAAAGATACAATTTTAGGTGATATTAGACTGAAAAAATAACCTTCACTTAGAAACTGTTATTTTAATTTTCTTTGACTTTCCATCTGAGATTCTTTCTACAGTTGTATCATTTTTTTTCCCTTTGCACCAAAATCTTTCTACTGCCTGTAAGGTCTGGTCTGTTCATACAGTCAGTCATAAATTACTTCCTTATATTTAAATGGTGGATTTAATTTATTTTACTGTGGAAGCCATTAAGGAGTGTCTTGCCTTCAAAAAGCCTAAGGAAATAATAATCGTGTTTTATAGGCTATGAGAACTGTCATTAACCTTCACTTTTGTATAACTTCAAAGTGATTTTCATCAATAAACACAGCTTTAATTTCCTTTTGAAAAATCTATCTGTTTTGTCCAGAACAATAATATCTAAAATGAATTTGGGTAGGGAAAGTTCTCTCTTTTAAAGGGGTCTTTTTTTTTTTAATTTGAGAATTTGCCTCTAGACGACTCTTATCCCCAGTGCAGGAGGTTTTTTCATCCTTTCTTTCTACCCCACCAAATTAGAAGCTTAGTGACATCTAAATGTGGAAGAGGTTGCAGGAGTTACAAATGGTAGATCTGCTTGCTATTGCAGACAATTGCCAGGCCTCTGCAGAATGCAATAACCTGGAATGTTGAAATAACCTGTATCCTGCATATTACTGATGGTAGCACAAGAACACAGGAGGTGGAAATAATCCTATTTTTAATGGTGCTTGCTTGTAGAAGCTCTATATACCAGTTCTTGAAGGCTTGTGATCCCAGTCATTATTCCAGACCACAGTTCCCTCCGCAACACCAACCTGTGTGCCAGCAGTGACAGTGTCAAACAGAGCATGGTGTTAATAATGCCGAGGTTGTGGGTGTGATCACTGTGTGGGCCATTCACTTAAGAATCAGGCTCAATGATCCTTCCAACTCAGAATATTCCGTGGCTCTGTAACTAGGAAGGCTGATGCTGGGAGCAAGATGCCCTTGCTGTTTTCTCATAGCTGCCCCAAAGAAGTTATGCTGGCCCACAAGTGCTGCAGAATTTTGTCAGAGGCCGTTTAACAATAACGTTCTGAGAAAATGAGCCTACAGCACTCTCTATAATTCTCTGATGGTTAATGACTCCAGTCCCTGAATGCACTAAATAGAACTAAATGTACTCTGAGCATTCAAAGGGGAATGACCAAACACAAGCAAAGTATCCCCCCTCCCTTGCTAGAGAGGTTTAAAGAGTCCAACTCTTAATTTCAGAAGTGCTCAGTCCAGTAGGTACAGGCTATAAGTATTCATTCGTGTATTTATTTTTTCAGTCTTGTTGCTTATTTTCTTGCTAGCTGTTGGTCTTCATTAAAAATAAAAGTTGACTTTCCTCAGTATGACTTACTTCCGTTAAGTTTCAGCCATAAATGTTCTACTGTTCAAATGCATGCTCCGTGCACCATTGTGCTAATGCCTGCTTAACCCAATGTCACACTTTATTGTGTGTATCCAAATGCTGGAGGGACAGGAATAAGTAGGAAGAAACATTACAGAAAATGAGGTTTTGATGGAGGAAGAAATGAGTTGGGACTGTGCCAGGCACACTTTGTCAGCACTAACAGTCATCTTGAAAAATTCAGAAACCCACAAATCTTACCCTACAGAGCGGAAACTGAGTGAAATGGTATTACTGCTACTTACGATGTAAGAGATCAGGGAACAAAAGACAGATCTTCAGTAATGCTGTATTGAAATGCCCCATGGAATACTCTGAGAGCTACAAAAAGTCTAAACGTACAACAGAACTGCTGGAAAATTCTAGGATTAGCCCCACATAAACTGTTGCTACAATAAGTTGTTTGCTTTTTAGAGAGTTTTGTGGTATTCTTAATAGAGACGTAAAAATTAGTACTCAATATATAAAGACTATGATTCTGATTTCTGAACAGACAGAAGGAAATGCATAATTCCTTTATTCTAAAAGTAAACACATATTAGAGTAATATGACATTGTGTATTTTTTTCGAATAGCTCTTAGCTTCATTCTGCCCTAAAATCAAGAAAATACAAGACCATTTCTTTTCTCTTTAGTATTTTTTAATGTTCCAAATATTTCCAAATTACAACTTTTCCTGGGTTATTTTAAAGCTAATTTTTTTTTTATTATTTTCCATGTTTCTTTTGGATTACTGAGGAATATGTAGCATTTAGTTTCTATCTGGCATTAGTAGGAAAGGAAGACTGTTCTATGGAGTCTATTCTCTTTAGTAAATTGGATTTCTTCTAGCCACACTATACATTAAGCATCTTAGAAGTCTTCTAGGAAAACTTTCAGAGTTTGTAACAGTACACAATGTCCCATAAAGTTAACCCTAACTAATATTTTTAAGAGTGGGTAGACTTCATGCTAGATCTCTTTCAGCTCTTCTGGTTTAGTCCAAGCTTCTTCTGGTCATAGTGATCCTTGAACTGAAATCAATAATTTGAAAAAGTGTAGAAGAAATTAAATTTCAATCCTCAAAACAGCAGTATGAGAGACTTGCTTATTTTTATCTCTACCCCAAAACAGGAACCTCAGAGCCTTAGGTTATTAAACTAAACTGAGGAATTCTATATGATATTTCACTAAGGGAAACAATTCAGAATGACAAGTATTTATGTCTTAGAGAAGAAAATCTGCATCTCTACAGTGCATTCCATAAGCAGCTCAGATAAATATCTCACAGATTAGCAAAATAACAGCTCACAAAGGCCAGGACCTCCACTGAGTCATCAGGCAAGCAAAAAATTTATCAGGACAAAAGTGGCATAAAATTGAGCTTTCTTTACTCTGAAAAATCTGTATTGTGCTGGAAAAATTGCCTTCTTTCTTGGTGTAATAGGACAAAGGAGGAGCGTCTGTCTTTTCCTTATTTGATAATATCTGAAAATGTAGCTCTAACTGAAGTAAAGTTATGTAGTTGTGAGGGCGAAGGGGTGGATAAGCATACATTTAATATCCTCATTTTTCTTTCTGCGTGCTTCGTGGTCTCTCAGAGGCACAGGCAGAGGCATTGGGGTTTTGTACCCCTGTTTGGCTGCAGAGCTCAGGTAAGTGCTGAACCACCAGCCTTTGAGGAGGTAGAGTGGAGGTCACGTTTGAGGAGATTAACTCAAAGTGCATACATAAAAAGGGAGGTGTATGGATACTTCTCCCTTTTACCTGTTTGAGTAAGTCTGACAGCAGTCTGCTGCAGGGTTGTTGTGGGATAGGCAAGCAAAAGGATGGATTCATCCTTGCAGAGCATAATGAAGAGGGTTTTGTGCTAATTTTAGCCACAAGAAATAGAATATTTTATCTCCTCTAGTAAATTTTATTTTCAATTTAATAGTTTTTAATGGACTAAATTGAATTTTTAATGTCTAATTAATTTATTAATTAGTATTTTGGAGGGCTAGGTAAATTAAATAGAAGATTCAGAAATTTTTGTCATTTATTTGACCTTTTCATTATTCCATTTTCATGAAATATTGGCAGTTTCTCCCCAAAAGGCAAACAGTATGCCTGTAAGAAAGGGAAGAACTTCTATATGTTTAATACTACCAAGGTGTGCTGTGGTGCTCCAGTTAGAAAATATAATAACACATATTTAATTCCAACTGTGATTCTGGTTTTGTAATTCTGGGCTGCCATTTTGAAACTGGTGAAGGTGAAACCAAGACGCTTTGTTCAAGACCATACCATTTTTTTCTGGGCTATGTGGAATGTTTTCCCATAAGCAAGAGAGGGGATTTATACCAATGTATTTCTCCTATTCTCTTTTCTCTTCAATTTAAGGACTTGACAGTTCCTGGCCCTGATAGATCCTGGTTTGATTGTCTGGCAAAATCTGAAAGACTTTAAAGAATTCTGGAGGATATTGTCCTGTGATCCTGGGGTTCCTTTTGTAAGCTGATGTAGCTTCCTACATAATTTCTTGTAAGAGGCTGGAAAGAATGATCATATTTATTCCTCACTTATGATAAATTACTTCTTTTGGGACTTTTGAGAAGGAGTTCTGGAGTAGCTGTAACAGGCTGGAGAACCTGTCACTTTTTTGGGTTTTTTTGTGATTTATCACAGGTAGTGTGGGTAAGAATCCAATCTGTTGCTGAAAAAGAACCACTTCCTCCCAGAATAGCATTTCACATCCTTCTCTCTCCAACCCCCACAAAAGTTTAGACATTTCAGAAGCTGTCAGTTACTTTCACAGAAATGCTTTAGTTCACCACAACAAAATAGACAGGAACATCAGACGAGAACAGAAAAAATAATGCAGGCAGGCCTTTTTGTTTATCTCACAGCTTTAAAATATGAGCTTTTTCTGAGCAAATTTAGTAGAGATTTTAATGAAATTTGTATATGTGTGGTTTATGTGGATCAACGAATTCACTTTTGAATTCAAAGCCTAATGTCTGCAGCTTGCATTCATCTTTATATGAACATGCAGTTGCACATTATTATTATTATTATTAATAATTTATTATGCCTTATCTTAAAAAAAATTGCTATGAGTACAGGCTGCCTCTTTTGCAAAAAAAAAAGACAACGAAAGGTCTGTTTAATTCCATTTCAAGAGATGTGTGCTATTTATAAGCCAATACCTGGGGTTTAATTTTTGATCTCCTTTATACTAGTAATTCTTGTTTTCTCCCATGTCCTTTCTAAAAGAAAAATCCATGACTGATTTATATTTATTCTTGTTTCCTCACTTCTATCTTTCACTACTGTATGAACATGCTTTTATTTCACTGCAATACTTAGTCCTCTGCATTTTTCTCACTCTTCCATTTTACTAGTTTATGACTGCTTGGTATTTTATGTTCATCTATTCCTGCAGCTGCTATCACTGCTACTTTGAAGTGTCCCTTAAGGAACTTTGACTTAATACAGATTTTAATTTAAAGTTCCACCCTCTCTTTTTCAGTGACTTTTAAGACGCTAATTATGTGATTATCAGTACACAGTGATCATTATGCAGTGCCTGTTTCTCTTGTTCCTATTTATCACTTCAGGACAGTCACTGTTGCATGTGACGTAGGATAATCAGAGTGATCCACGCCAATGCTGGTATCCACAGTGTACATCTACAGAGAGCAAGGAATTTTGGTGGGTGAAGGTTGGAAGAGACATTATCTGACTCGTTTCCTTCTGCCAGTAATGCCAATATGTCTTTTTCTGTCAGTCTTTCCCAGCAGCATTACTCAGAACATTGAGTCCTCCCCCAACAGTTATTTCCACTGGATGTTGTGTCAGTGATTGTTCAGTCATAGCCAGCACTATGCCACGACTTTATTCATGATTTTTCAACAAGATTTGTGGAAGAAAACTCCGGACACTCAATCAGCAATCATCAATGCAAAACTCTTCATGCAAATAACCTAGAAGGCAAATAGGTGTTTTGGCTGCTGTATAAAGGAGTATTTCCTAATTGCTGATTGCCATAAATTTTATTGTACATTCAGTCTGTTTTACAAACCTCACAGTGAATGGATCTCAGTAAATTCATTTTACACTGGCCCACGCTGGTCCTGAAGGCCAGGCTTCCAAAATGGTCCTATCCTTATCTCATAGGTTCATCTTCCATTCAAAGAGCCCCAGTGCTGAAGACGGGAACGTTTGTTTGACCAGTGTTCTCCTCCCAGTTGCATTCATGAGCGTGCATTTGACAGAACAGAAGTGTTCTGCATTAATTAAGTGTGCTGTTCCTTGGGCAGGTTTGCTCCCCTCCCAGTTTTAACTAGCTCCCCCTTCCCCATTACTGTAGATATTAAATCCCTTTTAATGTTTTCTTGTCTGTGATTAAATTAGAAAACTTCAGATTAAAAGCCTTTTCTAACCTTTGGTATTTCTCAGTAGTTGAAACTTTTGCATTTTCTAGCTAATTAACAGAATGGTTGTGGTGCAATGGCACGAATTTATGCTAAGTTGTGCTTGTAGGATAATGTATGGCTTTGTCAAGAACACTGTGTAAAGTCTCTAACCTACCCCTTAACTTGTGACGTGTTTCATTTGTGTTTGATATAAGCATACACATAGATGTTTGCCTGAGGTAACACCAAACTCCAAGTTTCTGGCAGCTTAGAGCTTTTACCAAAACAGGGGAAGTTATAAAATGATTTTTTTTAATGAGTTTTTTTTACTTCGCATTTCATTAAAAATATACTCAGAAGACCTGATGGGAGTTATATTTGGTCCTGCAGGATCACCTAGATGTTTGTGATCCTTCAATTATTTTAGAGATTAAAAATTATTTCCTCTATTTTATGTGTAAGGAAACACTATAAATGAAAACCTCTGAGGGTGGGAACAAGAGCGAGTCCAAAACCTTTTAAATTTACTATCTTTGTCTGAGATTGGTTCCAACATCCACCCGACTAAAAAATAACTTTTTGCTGCTCTCTTTATGTTCAAAATGTATGCAGAGTCTATGTTAAATAGGACTAATAAGACACTAAATAATAATCAGAGTGCTTGATGGAGGAGGAACTAATACAGAAATACAGGCATTACTCTTCCAGTTCTGGTTTTTCATAGATGTCACTAGTGGGAAAGCAAATGCTAATTTTAATTCTTCTATGACATTTGCATTATTTGTATAAGGAGGGTGCCTAGGATTCATAAAGTCAAAGTGCTGAAACTTGTGCCTGGGCACTTTCAGCACAGAAGTGAAGTTTTCTTGTTAGGGAAAGTGAAAGTCGTCGCACACTCAATCATCCACCCCACCCGAGACTTTAACCAACAGGACTCTGTAGTACCACCATGGTGGGCAGCTCCACTGAGCTAGTGGGTGCCTCGTGTTGACTTCAGACACATACACACTATTGCAGATGTTTTCCCTTCTGGCTCAACCCTAGGTTTTCCTGAGCTGAGCCTCAGGTAGTAATCAACTAATTAATTTGTAGAGTACAGTGACAAAATACGTTCCAGCAAAGTGCCTCCAGAGAGGGAACCAGAAGAAAGAAATTGGGCATTAAAAGTCTTACAGTCTAAGTTTCCTGCCCCTCATGTGACAGCTTGATCCAATGATTAAGTTAAGATCTGCAGTCTTCATGTTCTTTGTTGGGTCTCTTCATTGTCTCTAGGCAGGCTGTTGGTTCTCTCATCTCTCAGGCTGCAATTTCAACCTTCCTTGCTTCCTTATCTCCCAGTATGAACCAGCTCTGGAGCCCTAAGGAGGTGAAAATTCAGCATATCTGGGTGCAAGTTCACAGCTTGTGGCCCAAGGATTCCATCACATCTAACTAGTAATGCTACATTATGCAAAGAGATACATTTCCTTTCTTTCTTTACGTTTCTGGAAAGGGAAATTCTTCACATGGACCCTATTCCAGCATTGTCAATGGAGAAGGTCCAACTGACATATATTTGATGTTAAACTATAACAAATAAGTCACTTCTAAATCCTTCTGAGGACTCGTAGGTATTATAGAAATTGGTTTTGGTCTTATTTGTTAAATGCAATGTTGTGTTAGACTAGTTTTAGTCATGGCTTAGTAAAAAAGTCTGATGAAGGCAATTCTAGCTAGTGTTGTATGAATAAGGATGTATGAATGTATTTTTTTCCCCCTTCTTTTTCCTCTCACATGATATGCCACACTGGTGTTTAAGTTCTGGTGTAGGCCAGTTTGGGCATAAGCAGAGTTCCCCAAAGGAAAACATGTGAGACAGGAATTTTGTGCTGGTTGCTGTAGGCAGACACGGACACTGAAAACAGGCAGATGAAAGCAGACCATAGTTCTACAATTTAAAAAATACGCTCAACATTTGCACAACAGCATTGGAAACCCACAGGTCATTAATCTTTTCCTCTGAAGACTATAAAATAATCGAGATGAGCTTGACAAGAAAAAGACAGCGGGAGGAAGTTCTGAAGGGTAGAAACCAAGAGGATTTTCTGAAAGAAGATTTATATCTTGCATAAACTAACTATAAAATCAAATATTAACTGAACTATTAAAATTTTAATTTCTAAAACATTCAATATTGAATTTAAGGTAATATCAAAGAGACATTTACATTTGGCTTTCAGATTTCATAGTCCACTTTTAAGGCAGTTTACAAGGATATTATCCCAAATAGATGTCATGAATTTTATCTTCTATTTTGCCTGGAATATTTTAATAAAATCATATAATCAAAAATAATTTGGCTTAGGAAAAGACCATTAAGCTCATAGAATCCAATAGAAACCCAATTTTTAATTAAGTAATATAAGTCTACTTGTGTTGCCTCTACTTTCTGAAGATGTGCTCCCCCAAAGGCTACAGTTATTGGGAGAAAATTCTTAGGAACTGCACTGACGTATAGAAGTATTTGCAGGGCCAAAGGACTGGAAGTAAAAAATAAAGATCACAAGGAGGAAGTAGATGCAAAGTAACCTGCAGGCAGTAAGTAAATCTGTGTACAGTGGAGTGGAAGTTTTGAATATGAATACATGAGAAAAGAAGAAGCTGCTGCTGAGGATAAAGTTGGTCACATGAGCTCAAAGTTTGTGGAAACTTGTGTGTCTGTGTAAGGGTTAGGTTTTAAGATCAGAGTTCTTCAAAAGTTTGTCATTATGAGCTTCCCTTTTGCATAGTGTCACCATGCCCTTGGAGCTGTTTTTCTAACTTCTAACAAGTAAGAGTCTTTTTTTTTTTCTATTTAAAGGAGAGTAAATTTTGTGTGGAAGGATGTTATTATGGGTGTTTAAAAGAAGGTGGGAGCTGAGGGAGAATGCTAAAGAAAGAAGGGGAAAATGCTAAAGCAAGAAGAGGAAAAGTTAACATGAAACAGAGCCAGCTGGTGATTTTATAACTACATGACAGAAACTTTAACACTGTCCTTGGGTTTTGTAGGCAATTGAAACTAAAAGGTGTTATGTAGGTCCAGACAGGAAATTTTATGTTTTCAAAATGAATGGTTTTTCTTAGATGATAAAACATGAACACATGACCTATGGTGCTGGAGTGCCAACTTCCCCTTTGGCTATCAGTGGAGGAAAGCTGTACTTGTTTTCATGTTTAAGCTTGGTGGGTAGCAGCAGAAACCTTTCTCCTGGAATTGAGGTAGTGGTTCAGATAGCATGAATTAAACTACAAAAAGATTTTCAAAAGTGAAATAAATGTCTTTTGTTTCTTTGTCAATATGCTGTAGTCCCCCACAAAATTTTGTGAACACTTGAGGCAGGTTGGTTGCCCCCCCATCTCCATTTCTTTCAAATACTTCGAGAAATTAAAAGGATTTTTCTCACACTCAAGGTACAACTTTCATTTGTAGATCCCTTCAAAAAAAATGTCCAGAATGTGTCTCAGAGAAAACTCTTCTTTTGTCAAATCCTTTGTCATAAAGAATATTTGTAGATTGTGCTCTCCTAGAATTTTAATCAGCCTACAGTGGAGTTATTAAAATTATTTTACATTTTAATATATGGTAACAGGCAAATTATTTGAGCTGTTAGGTTCATTCTTATTATCACATGCACAAAACATGAGGATGATGAATTTTCCTAGGAATGACTTGGATACTTGCCTTAAAAGTAGTTTTTTAATACTTTTCTTCCACAAGAATGTGTCCAAAACATCTGTAGTTTCATGCCTGGTTGACGATGCCACTCCTGGCAATTCTTGGGCTCGGTGGCCACTGAGGATAATGAAGAGGTAGGTGTGGTTTGTATTCAGTTTTCTCCAATTTTGTGCAGAGGACAGTTGCACAGGGGAGTCCAAAACTTCAAGTCCAAATAAAACTGGATCAGAGATATCTGATCTGGCGTTGGCATGGCAGAAATACTTTGCAAAACAAACTTTCCCTTGAGGTTTTTTCTTGTTTGTTGCCTTTTTGTTGTTGTCGTTGCTGTCGTGGTTGTTGTTTTCTCCAATCAATAGTGACTTATTGATTCTCCTCTCTGCACTATAATCAGGGATAAAACTATATTCATTACTTTGACAAAAGCTACTTTACAGATTTTACGTTGTTTAAAAAAACCCCAACTGCAGCACTGTTAGACTTATGCTCAGTATTTTTCCTTCTCTGTTGTTCAAGCTGCCTTTAAAGAAATAGCCCAGGTGTTAATTAGTGCCCAGAGAGGCAGTATTTGGGTTAAATGAAGTAAAGGGCTAAAGAGAAACTACCGGTCCTATAAAGATAGAAACTTCGCCATACTCTGTCATTTGCATATTTTGCTGAGAAAATATTCCTCATCACATAGAGCAGAATCCCCAAAAGTTTTAATTTTACCTCCAGATTAAAAATTTTTCAGGATTGTTAAAGAGGAACAGTGGGTACTGCTTTATGATTTTAAAAATAGTGATGATAATGACATCTTTTTTCTCTCTCCCGACAGATCCCTGTGATACTCCTTTTATTACTTTAGGTAGAAAATTAAATGGGAAAGTGGCTGAAATAAAAGTATCTTCCCCATCCATTCTGATGTGTTTGAGAAGTGGGGGAATTGCTGTCTTTGTAATTATACCCTTAGACAAAATTTTTAACTCTCTTACCATGTCTCTCATGACATGACCCCACTCACACCACTCACCCATTTATTCAGAGTCTTCTCTGCTTCACATTCTGTTTTTGCTTTTTCTCTCTTAATGACCATGACAACATAATGTTAATGGACAGAATTTATGCTAACTAATATCTGAGCTCAAAATCAGCACCTCTAAAAAGTTTAGCTTTTTATAATCCCATAAACCATGAAAATTCACAAAAATAGCATATGTACAATTCCAGTCTATTTGCAGACCTGTTAATAAGGACCTACTGGTGTGGGCAGCCAAGTGTTGAATTAAGTGCCATTTTTCTTAATGGGTGTTTGAAGGGAGCAGTCAGGAAATTCAGTTTTCCCTGACATCAGGCAGCAGCAGGATGAGGTATTATGATTCCTCAGCCAGATCAGAAATCTGAATGATTCAATCTTGCATTTCAGAACAGGAATGCCTCAACTCCAGATCACCACGATGAGTAATACCTCAGTACCACCTGTCTTCTAAGGCTGGGCTTTGCTTTTCTACCCACACAAGTATTTGTATCCATAATGTCCATTGCTTCAATATTTAATTACTGAGATTCTCTTTCCTTTCTGATTTGCCACTTTTTCCTTCACTGTAGTCAAAGTCACTTCTTCACAAACACTTTCCTCTGTAGAAAAAAAAAAGCTTAAAAAATCAAATTATCTTCTAGAAATAATTTTTTTTTTTTGGACAGTCATAATTTGAAAGGGGTGATTTGTTTTGGAGAAGCGATTTAAAGGTATCTGGGTTTTTGGGTTTTGTTTTGTTTTTTTTTTTCAAGATAGCACAGTAGCAGGGATTCCGGTTTTCTTATCTGACACGCACTTTGCTGTTCATGGACATTGGGGACAACCCCACCCCTTGGTTTAGAGCCACGCTGGCAGTTGGAGAAATTATTTCAAACATAATTTTTCAGGTCCAAATTCTTGCTTGATGGGTAAAGTTATCAACTTTAATATATATAATATAACTTTAATTAAAGCTTTACTTTAAATCATAAAGTGAATTCTGGTATGTGTAGTGATCCATGAATCTTCAGTGGTACAAAACGAGTACTATTCAAGTTGTGGTGTAGTAAAGTACAAATATGATATATAAACCTTTCAACAACAGAAGTGTCATAAACCAGAGATATTTTTGCCCCCTTGTACTTTGAGTTAGTTTTAGATGATAAAGACCCGAAAACTACCAATACAAAGCACAGCACTGTGAGGGCTGCTACGCAGGAAATCAGCTGCAACTCGGCTGCTTCTCAAATTACAATGCATTCCAAAATGCCAGCTGCGACCTTCCCAGGAAATTTAATATTCTAAGATGTTGGAAAGTAAATGTACAAAGATATTTGTTATCTCTTAGTTGTTAAGATGCAATCCCCCCCCCCCAAAAATGTCCATGCAAAACTTAGGAAAGTCTAAAAATTGTACAAGTAAACTGAGCTGCTTGGGTTAAAATGGTTGTTCAGCTCAGCAGCCCCTGGAAAGGGACATTTTACTGTGCCTTTAAAAAAGAACACTTTGCTGCTTTCTTTGCTGCTCTCTTCCTGAACATTCCAAGTGCTTCATTTTCATCTCCTGGTTCTCTGAGTAGGCTCAGCAGAGGCAAAACCCCATGTTCACAGTCCAGAATTCTTTGCTTATTGTTATTCCTTCATGACAACTAAGAGAGATGATCAGAAGGACAAGAACAAGTAAAACAGAATCACATGAAATGTAAATCTCTCTTGCTTATCTTGGCAGAGCATAAATATCTATGCAGTCTTCTGAATATAACTAATTTTTCTGTGTTCTGTATGCCATCAACTGAAATATGGAAAAGTTCCTTTTTTTCTGGGCCCATTCAGGATCTGCATCTTATTCTTTAGAGACATTTCTTTTTCACTTAGTTTTAAGTTCTGTCTGAGAACATGAAAGACATTGGTTTCCTTTGAGTGTTTTACTGTGAACATAAGTAATTAGTTTAAAGCATTTCCAGACAATATCTAGTATCACTAATCTCAGGCGTGCAATTAACCTTATCATTACTTCTTTCTCTGTAAATTTAGTGAGATTTAAACAGAAACTTTTAGTGAGTATTTCCTCAGTATTTGGTTTTAATATATGCCATGTATGTTTATATATAATACATCATTCTAAAGTGAACAACTATTATAACAATAATTTTGAGATAGCTAGCTAAAGAGCAGTGAACTTCTGAAAGCTTGTATATATGAAGGGAGACACATTTATATATTTGTGTGTGCTTTTGGTACGAGGTCTCTTACCACAGCAGTCCGTTGTTCAAGGTGATTGTGACACAAACTGTAAACTGTGGCATAAAAATAATATCCTTTGGAGTCTGGTAATTACAATCAAGGGAAATCTGCTATCTTCTTCCACGAAAAACCATGACTTTGAATGATTTGGCTGTGTGCTTTCAGAACATCTTTATGCATACACAGAAGGTCTAGCATGTGATTGATGCAATGAACTCAATACTGACAGGTCTGATAAGACAGTTGTCTTCAACCAACCTGCCCAGGTGTAATAAGAGAATATAGGATTTTGGATCTCAGCTGGCAGGAAAAAAACCGCCATTACTGATATTTTGCTTTAAGCAATAAAATATGATCTGAAAAACAGTGACCAAACTGTTGTCACATGGAAATGCATGTAAGGCTTCTGCTGAAGGTCCAGCCTCTTTACTCTTTAAAGGATTGATTCTGCTTGTGCAAGTAATCTGTAATTTTCAAAGGTAAATCAAAATTCAGAAATGCAGGAAAAAATAAGAAAACTATCCTGAGGTATTGTAGAAGAAAAGAAAACAACAGTGACTGTCATGAAACACAGAAATCATTGCTAATTCTGTTGAGGGTGAACTTTGAAGTGGCCACATTTGACACCAGGTGTTGTTTCAAAGAGTGTAATTTGTCTTGCATTGTGACTGGGGGTCATGATAAAAAAGATGCTAATTCTCTCCCTTAGGCTGCCCTTACGTTCAATCCTAACCCCTTTCATAAAAGTCTGGTTGCATTATTCACTACCAGTAGGTTTGCTTATTGGGAGTTATTAGTAAGGTTCTGGTCACTGTCACAACCTGCTGGCTCGAAATTAAACTGACTCAGAGCTTCCACATCAGCAGATACATCTGGTGGATCCACCAGAAAATTTTGAAATTGTGCTAATGGATTTATTAATATCTCTTAACAGACTGGCTCGTGATTAGTACCATGATTAGTAATAAAGATACTCTTCGGGGTTATGGGGGCAAAGGATTGAGAGTTTTCCTATGTGTCTTGAAGATGGCAAATTTCTGCTGAGTAAATGTTTAGAATGGACAGCCTTCTGATAAGAAATTAAAACACAGCAAGAGGTCTATAGTCAAGCTCAAGCTCAGGTTTTTCATATTTGATCTTTGCAAGGAATGAAACATCTTCTGTCTTCACATGACAAGACAAGACTGCTGAAGAGAACTGAGACAGAAGGCAGCCAAGCAGCCTGAAACTTCTGGGTAAGTCTGCCCAAGGTCTAACATTTTGTGCTGACTACAGAAAACCAGACAAATACTGCAGCATTTCCTTTTCCAATCGTTTGACTCAGCCTGGCATCATTCATCCCACGGTGTAAGGTCTCTTAACATTTTAATCTTTTGTACATGGAGCAGGTGAATCACATGTGAATCATTTAATACATGGAGCTTGTCCAGAAATTCCATTCAGGTTCTTCTCTTCACATAGGAAGTTATTATATAGAACAATCAACTCATGTGGGTTATATCAAATCAGGATTTAAACATTTTCTGACAAGTTAATGACATATAGTTAACTGGAAATCAGTTAACTGATTCCAGTCCAGTGCCAGCAGTACAGCAGAAACACCTCACTCAGAAAATTTTAATGAACTTACAAGGTTCTAAGTACCATTTTCAAAAGTAATGCCAAAAATTTGTAGTCATGCACACATTTCTTCCCCCCCTATGTACACATCTTATATGAATGGTTGCTGGCATGCCCATTTTTTTGTGTTTCCCCGCTTGCCTACCCTGGAGGAGATAGTTTTGCCCCTGCTTTCTGCAGTTCCCTACCCTGAACTGGGGTCCTTCTTCCACCACACCCCGTACTGTTCCACATCACCCATCAGCTGGGGCACAGCCTGCTCACTGTGTGAGACAGGGACCACGTTCTGTCAGACCTACATGGGGCTGCAGCGGCAGCAAAGTGATTTCTGCCAGTGTCAGACACAGCCTGAGTGCTGCCCTCACTGCTTTCCCACTCCCACATCTCTCTCTGCAGTCACAAATTTTTTCTTATTGCCTCCTATACGTCCTGTCAAGGTGACTCCTTTTCTAAAAGCCCAGATGACCTTCTGTTTGCTCTTGAATCCATCTGATAGTTATCTTGTGAAGTTTCATCACAGTTCATTTCCTCTTGAAGGTTTCTAGGGTTTCTGCAAACATCATTTCAGGCAGCTCTCTTTGTGTTTTCCCTTTGGGGTATCCAATTCACATGTGCCTCTCACATGCACATCCCTACTGCCTCTTCTGATGTTATGGAGACTGTGTTACCAAGGAACAGCTGTGTGAATTCCCCAAAAAAGAAGAAATACTATTCCAGTATAATGCTAAGTTGTGCTGGGTTGGCACTGACCAGAAGCCAGGTGCCTGCCTGGCCACTCTCTCTCTCCCCACTATTCAACAGGACTGGGAGCAGGGGGAAAAAAGACGAAAACTTTTTGTGTTTCCCTGTTTGCCTACCCTAGTGGAGATGGGTTTGCTCCTACTTTCTGCAGTTCCCTACAATGCGTTGTTCCATCCACTGGTAAGATGGCAGTCCATGAGTCCACAGATCCATGAGACAAAGACAGGGAGATCCCTTACCAGTTACTGTCATGAGCAAAACAGACATGACTTAGGAAAACATAATTTAATGTATTTAATTAATCAATCTGTGATGAAAGCAAACATAAATATGTAATCTTCTTTGTGTTGTCTCAGACCCAGATTTTGAAGGGATGCTTTTTGAGGAAGTCCCTGGAAATTTATTTTCAAGCTCAATGGAAGAGGAAGAAAGCCAGTGGCAGGTACAGCTGAAGCCTGTAATCCATAGTCTAAAATACAGGTACAGTTGGGTAACAATTAGCTTTACAAATACTATAATAAATCTGCTACCAAAACCTTCTAAACAGCGCTTTTGTAAAGGCTTTTTTCAGCATTCGAAATGCTTCTACCTTTTCAATACGTTTCTTCAGTTCATATGAGCACATATATCCTGTAGCTTCTTGGCAATAATTTAATATTTAGCTCTGCATTTGCTGATGGTGTGCTAAGGAAAGCTTACAGGTCATCAGCTCCTAATTGTAGCTTGAACAATGCCTACCTTTGTGCATCTTCAGGTTGTAAGGAAAGGCCCAGAGATTTTATGTAGAAGTAAATCTTATGTAGGTTGGAAGGAAGTTGGAAAGGAATACGAAGTGACTCTTTCTAGTGAAATATCCACTGGTATATTTAAGAGTGATCCATGGATTTGGAAGTATGTTATGGAAACCAGGCTAAACCCACTGTGGAAAATACAGTCAGACCCAAGATATTTATGTTCCTCATAAAAAAAATGAAAGGAATTTCTAGGATGGGTAGGGGATTGATGTTACACAAAAAGGGTATTGTGACTTTTATGAAACTTTTCTTTCAATAAAAATGCTGCCTTTTTATCTGCTCACAGTTTTTCACTTTTTCTATCACGTCTTAGTGACATTGTGTTTGATATTTGCAGTATCAATATTCTATGGTAGTAAACTCGTAAAAAAATATTGAAATGAATGGAGCAGTCATTAAGAATTACAGGTATAACTTGCCTGAATTGTCTATTTATAGACCTCAAACCCACATTTAAATTCACTGCTTTTCTCAGATTGTATTGTTCTAATTTATTTTTTTACCTTTTAAGAGGTAGTATACATTTATAAAACTCACACTCAAATTTAAGTTTTGAAGAACATGGGGGTTTTTGTTGTAATCCATCTATCCTCTCTTTTTAAGTTAATTTCTATTCTTTATAATTACCATTGAAATACGTATCTTGTAGTGTTTCTACTCTATTGTTTAAACTACTTTAAACACTACTAGCAGTTTCTACTGTAGTGTTTGAAAGCAAAACTTTTTTTATGGAATTTTCATAAATACCTTATTGTTTGTATTTCAGGGTTCGACCTTATTTGTCAGATTCTCTGACAGAATAATATAATAAGCATATGCCAAAAGCATTGTAGAGCTATTCTGAAATAATTTTTCTCATAATATAAGTATTTCAAATTTATAATGCCAAAAAATCTTCATTACAAATGAAGACTTTGAAAAATTTCTTTAAATTGAGCTATTATCTCTGCACTCATCTAACATCACTGGCTTCAATTTCAAAATGGATTGTTTCAGTAATGTCAAAACCAACCATTCTCATTAAACAAAAGCTGGTCCTGATGAGGCTGCATTGCTTTTTTTTTTTCTCCCTTTCCCCTTAACATATTTCTGTCAAGACAAAGAATATTGTGATTCAACACTCTGAGCAACTTAAATTCAGCTTTGAGCAGTTATTGGCTAATTCAAAATGCATTGCAAAAATACTACATACCCTGGTGTATAAGTATCTCAAAATTCTGCAAGGATTTCTTTCAAGAGGTTAATTTATTTGACTGTTAACGAATGCTTTTGTAAGGCAGAGCAATATATTATGTTAAGGACCTTTGAAAACAGGTTGAATAACTCCAGAGTTTTTATCCATTTTGAAAGAAATACAGATCTTTTCCATTTGACCCATAAAATGAAGGGGGTTTTCTGTATTGAAGTAATCAACGAGAAAAACTGATTTTTTTATGGCTTCAAACATAAGATTATTGACTAATTTCCAGTGTTATCAGTGTACTGATTTTTATAGAGAATATAATTCTCTTGAAGAACAGGGGAATATAAAATAATTTTTAGATTATTAAGATCAATGTGATGACTACAGAGAAGTTTCTGAATAACTCACATTAAGAGGGCTTGTTTTGCTTTCCACTTTTTCTGCTTTCTGTCTTGCATTCTTCTTTCTTTCCGGTGTTGTTCAGTTTAGGTTTTTAGAAATTACAGAGATATGAGTTTCAACAGCTGCCAGAACAACTACTATCTCTAGTTTACCCGGGTCAAGTCCCAGTGCTGAATTAATTGTTTGAATTCATGTATTGCTGTCAACACAGCTGTTCAACACCACTGTGTTTTCTTACCTTGGTTTATGTCACTATTGGTACTGGTTTGCAAATGCTTCAAGATGTAGAGCAGCTTTCAGTCCATTCTGTGATGTATTTAACAAAATTGAGCTGTACTGCAGTGCTGGAGAAAAAATAATGCTAAATCGTATTTGACTGGCAACTCAGAGCAACCCAGCTACAAAAGTGGTGCAGAAATGAATTTTGAGGCATTTCTCTAAACCAAATCACATTTAGAAACCTCCATGTGCTGAGAAACATCCATGTACATCCTTGAGGACTGTAAGTTGTTCCATTAACAGAAGTTTATGTACAAATGACTAATTATGAAATTTGGTACCTGTACTACACAAAACAGCATCACCCATCTAGCTAAACTTCTTTTATCTTAAAATTATAGCATCATTCTTTCTTATCATGGCAGTTGTAAATGGCTAAAATAAAATGCTGGTCCCAAAGTAATTTTATACAATAACAAGATAAATTAAATGGGAACAAATTAATCTTTCTCACTTCTAAATTCCTAGAACACTTCTTCTGAAAGGGAAGCTTAGAAACTCAGCATTTGTATTATCTCCTTGGGAAGTTACTTGGGATTTTCTTGCATATTTCCTCCCATGTACATCAGTGGAAGCCTAATATCCCTGTATTTCAAGTCTGCTTTCTATGATGAGATGTGGAGTAGAAACTCCTCTATGCCAGCCCATTTGTTTCCAGAGCTAGTATTGTGTTCATGAGAGAGCAAATGGTTAAACAACTTTCCTGATAAATGTAATTCACAAGATGTAAAGGCATTGGCTCGTTTTGAGTGACGAAATTACGTTCTTGTGTCTCCCTCTTGTGGTATGAAAATATATATAACAGAACCATTGGAAAAGAGCACAGAGCTTCATGGTTTCAGATTTTTTCATTGCTATAAATTTTGTAATGTTTCTGTTCTAAATTTTTTGTGCTCTTTTAATTGAACTGTTGAGGACTCTCCTAGAGGTGGAGGGAAATTTTCAAGTCCAAATTTTGGCCAGATTTTTTAAGAAAACACTGCTACTTAGCTGAATGTAAAGAGTGCCCAAAGATAATAACTTGTTTGTAAGTGCCGAACCTATTGAAGCTGTTGTGTAACAGGAAGTGTAGTTCAGAGGGAAGTGAAGGCACAAAGCTGTCCTTCAAACATGGACTAATAAGCATGCAGAATTTATCAGCAGCAAACTCCTAAACCACTAAATTACTTCTGTCCTTGTAAGGCACTGATTAAGACAGAATAAGCACACTCCTAGAGCAATCAGTGAAGTCACAGAGTTTTAGTCTCCCATTTCAAAACAGAAAACAAAGTGTTTGAGGTGCTGTTTTGTTCCGGGCTTTAGACACAGTACAGCAAACAAGGGAAAATGCCCTTTGACTTTGAGCCAGAGGGTTTTCTATCTCTGTTTCTCTAACAGCTGTTCTGCAAACTCACTTGTTCTCCTATAACCTGAGAAAAGATGTATTCTTATATTCTGTAACCTGACCCAGAAGGGATGCTCCTGGGAACCTGTTCTGGTGATGTGGCAATGTAGGGGATTTTTGACTGCATGAGATATACAGCATCCCCTGCAGGAATGAGAGATGGGCTTCAAAACTCTCTGTCTTGTTACATCAGAAGCAGGAGTCTGAAGTTTATGTGTCCCAGGTGAATGCCTTAACCACAGAGCTTTAAAGCAGACAAATGTCATCTTGTCTAGTGAATAAATACCATAAGTGGAATAGCTTTTAACAGAAGAGGCTGCTAATAAGCAAGTAAAGGTTTCCTGGTCTGGTAGTTAATGGCATTCCGGAAATCAGAGCTACACTTTCTCCAAGTGTGATGAAGTGCAGATTTTATAACAAGAGTAATACCTACAAGGGAAATTGTATTATTTGCAATCAGACATAAAGCATTTGCACACCTGTCAGACAAAGAAGGTAAAAAATTTTCCAAGTTAACAGAAGTTTTCTGTGAAATCTGACATACCTGGTTGGAGAATTCCCCATTCACAACTTGGTAAGAGACTAGATCCTTTAATTTTGTCCCTGGTAAGTTCCACTTTCTCATTTTTGTACACAAGAAAGATGTTCAAAATACTGCTTGAAATACTACTTTAAATGCTTAAAAAGAAAACCTGTCAGAAAGCAGGTTTATGCTAGAGCAGCAGTATGCCAGATATGAGTTAATAAAAAGAAAAAGGATATAGCACCTACATAAATCAGTGTAGATGTTGAATTGTGCCTAATTTTTCTTGTCAATACATGGGATTAACATTTCTTTCTTATCTATTCTGACAGTAATTCAAGTCTGATTTGGGTGTTTTATAGGAATGTCCTTTGTTCTTGCTGTGTATTTCCACAGTGCATTTTTTTGCTAGTAAAATCACAGTGCAAGTGGTACCATCTGTACAAAAACCTATATTTGGTCATAAACAGCAATAAGAATGCTGAATGAAGTGTAGAATAAAAGCTATTTTATGGCTGTAGCAATAATATAACAAGTATTTAGCATTATTTCTTTAGGAAATGTATTCAACAATCAGTCTAATTTTGTCCTACAGAAACTACCACTGCAAGGCAAAATCTCAGTCTGACTCTTGAGATCCTAGGTTAGCACTTAAAAAAGCTATATTTGAATTTTTAGGTGGAATATAGTGATCCAGAATAACTGGTGGGAACTAAGCAATAAAATCATTAAGGTGTTCCCTTTCCTACTGTTGGAGAGCCGACTGTCCTACTGTGACTGGGAAGGTAAATTGGTACAAAACTGGGACCTGTCTCCACTGGGTGGCAGCCCAAGCTCTTCTCAAACCCAAAAGCAGCAGCTGAAAAAGCCAGCATCACCCTCACATATCTGCACTTTGTAAAGCTCTTGAAACTTTTTTGTATACCTGGCGAGTCGGGTTCTGGCCCCTTCATCCTCAGGGGCTCATAGCAAGGTGGTCTCTCTTCCACTAATGGTTCTTCAAAAAAGCAGTTCCAATATTGGTTCTTAATTAGATTGTGATTACTTCACACAAACTGTTTTTTAAAGTGAGGATTCTGAAATGAACACCTTTGCCATGAACACTCTACTCACAGGATTGCCTGGAGATACCTAATGGGCTTAGGTAGCTTATCTGGAAACTGAGGGAAAAAGCACCCACTGTGTCCTCCACACAGCCTTGTACTTTAAAACACACTGAAGCACCACTGGACAAAGTGAATCTTTACCTCAGTGAGAGACAGCACTTTCAATCTGCTGTCCTAGGAGGCTCATGCCCATGACTGCGGTCATCACTGCTGTCTCTTCAGCTGTAGTCTTCTTACGCCTCACAAGCAGTGAGCCTCTCTGGCTCTGCCTCCCCTGACGCTGGTGAGGGAGGCCTTGCTAAGATTCCTTCAGCCAGCAAGAAACAGAGGCCACAACAGCTACAAGGATCCCACTGTCTTCTCAGGATGATAAAGAGAAATTGCAGTGTCCTGGCCATGTCACATAAAAAGTAAATTTCCTTAGGTGTTGGAAGTCTTTCTGTGCTTTCTGTTGGATACAGTTTCACTTTTCTCTCTTTTCACTAATTTTAGTGGATTTTACAAAGAGTTGCTTGGCCTCACAGCATATATCATAGTTTAGTCATTGTTTCACTAAAAACCAGTATAATACAAGAAAGAAAATTTTATATGACTCTGGTGTACGAGCCATATTCTTTTCAATAGAAGACTGTTAGTTTAATCTAAGATGTGTAATCTTGGATTATTTCAGATACTTTCAAAGGTTCCTTTAGGAAAGATTGCACTGTTTTCCTTCAGTAAATAAATAAGGTAATGGATCCTTTCTTTTTCCATGGACAAGCCCAGTAAACTGGGTAACACTGATAAAAAGACCCTAGCTTGGTGTTTGCCCTGAGTTGATCTCAGAATCACAAGTCAGTGTGCTAGCAGCTTCAGAGCTGTGTCATACAGAAAGACACATTGTATACTGCTTTTCAGTCTTTTGCATCTCCTAATCTCCAACTCAGGAGACCTGTGAGATTTAGGAAGTCAAACCCAGGCAAGAATAACCTGTTAGGGAACAGGATAATCTCTGAAGAATTTATCTGCACCTTAATTTATCGTCCTTATGTTACATTAAGTTTAGGAACTCAGTTTGAAAACCTAAGAGCCCTTGAAAAGTTTTCAGTGGAGTTTTCCTTTAAATATTTTCAGCAGACTTTGTTTGGAGATTATCACTGAAATGGGTGTTTCATATCAGAAAACACATGAAAGAAAATGAAAGCTATCTTTAGTTTCTCAGGATGAAATTTCAGTCCTGAAACAGAGGTATATCTAATAAAACTGTCTTTGGGAATTGGATGATTTTTTTTTTTTGTTGCATCCAAGCTACAATGAAAATATCCTCTTGCATTAGTTTCTTTATTGCTCTTAAAAGACAGGAAACATCAAAGGTTTCTGCATCACTTTTGGATGTAAGCTGCCCCAGAGCCCAATGGCTCTGATAGAGCAAGCTAATGTACCTGACTGTAGCCCACCAGGAAAGGTAAAGCTCTTCACACTCCCTCCTTAACTGCACAGGAGGTTTCTCATACTCAAAACAGAGATACAGCATTCCTAATCCCTAGGAGTGGTGTCACAAAAAATCCATCCAGAGCAAACAACAAACCATCCCCAGTCAGCAAAGGTCACCATGGACATGTCACCAGTGGCAATTTGGAGGAACTTTTTTAAGAGTGAGACCCAGACTGTGGTATTTCCTTCTAAAGGAAAGGAGAGTGATCATGGACCTCAGCTTCATCTCCAGATATTTTAACTGCACTTGAAATGTCTCCCACTGAGACAAATTGCCTAATACTTGCAACGAAACAACGCAGAACACCAAGAGGAGGACTAACCTTTCTGTGCCTGCTGCTTTGTAACATGGTATGCTGTCAGAGGGTCTTCTGGTCTTCTGTGGAAACAATCTGGTCTCTGCCTGCCCACAAGTCAGTCTCTGTCCCTCACCCACCTCATGAAAGAGGGATTTCACAGTTAATTTTTGTGAAGTGCTTTGCAATTACTACCTGACAGATGCCTAAATATGGGCCATGGTTAGTATAATAGAGTAACTAAAATGACCTTTACAGAACCATTCTTGCTGTAAAAACCTCTCCTCTCGGTGCGCTCTGTTTTAATGTTCTCATCTTCTTTCCATTTAATTCTCATCTCATACCTTTTGTTTCTTTTCATTGGCCCTTGTGCACAACTGTTTTTGGGAAAGCCTTTTTATATATCTCTCTTCCCTTCTCTCTCTAATAGATACCATCATCTTTTAAAGAGCAGGCGCTCCCTCCCTCAGCTAAGTACTATCTTGGCAGGAAACTGGGGAGGAGGAGTCTTCTTTAAAAGGCTCTGAAATTGTGTTGTTAAAAAAATATATAAATAAAGCAACAAACCTTTTAATAGGGCTTTGAACAATCATCCCTTTCATTCCCTTATGGCCTTTTGTGCTTCTGGCTTTTTTATTATTTAGTGTGCTTCAAAAAAAAAAAAAATCCAAATGTTTTATGTTAAGCCATTAAGAGTTTATTTGGGTTGAAAATAAATAAATAAATGTGACGCTAGCAGTTGGGACTGTGAACACACGCACAGTTGCCTGGCAGAGGCAACCTATAGGAGGCACATCAGAAGGCCAGAATAAGCTTCAGTAAAAGACCAGAACAAAAGCATCAGCAGCATTTGTTTCTGGTTAAGTACTTTTGCATGAGCCTGACTACTGGAGTGGTTTACCCAGCTTTTATCTATTTCAAGTTCACCTCAGTCCCCCCAGCCCTCTCTACAGAATCACTCCAGACCGTAATTCATGGTAATTACATGGAACAGGAGGAAGCATGGGATTTTTTAAAATCTTTTTTTGTTTTATTTTTTAAACCACCTGATGGGAGCGTGTGACTGGTTGGTATCCAGCATTGCTCCTGGAGTTATTAGAAACCTAACTGTTTTTTCCATGACCTGCCTGATTTTTTGCATGTGCATGTATTTTGATTTATTTTTTAAAGTGATGGGTATATTTTGTGAATAGCCAGAAAAAACATTTTGTTTCTTTTTTTCTTTCCACTCCCTTCCATTTTTGTTTGCCAGCTTTGCCTGTAATCCCCAGAGAATTCTGTATCAGGCTGGTGACTGCAGCTAGGTCTCCTCTCTGTGCATAATTAGTATCAATCTTGCTTCATCTCAGTTCCCTGGTGGAGCTATTTGAGAGAGAGGGAAGAGTCTTTGGCATTAAACATGTTATTAGGTTCACATCTTAGCTCCCATGTGATTTATACTTGGCAAATCAACATCAAAACTTAAACTTCCTAACCCTCTTTCTCCATGAAACTGAGGTAAATGGCAATTCTTGAAAAGCACATGTATAGACTGCAGCTGGTCTTCTTAAATTAATAGATTGCAAGAGGTAGATAGGAGGAACCTCTAATCTGAGCCTGACTTCACTGTCTCATATTTGAGATTCATGAATAAAACAGCCTGATAATCCTTGGGAAGTTGAATGGAGTCACTGACAGTCCAGACCCCAAAAATGTAGGGAACAGGTGTCCATCCCCAGACAGGATCCAAAGCAAGGAAAATGCCAAAGGGCCCCTTTCAATGAGTGCCATTTCGTGCGTGGGACAGAGAATGTCAGGTTGCTAATCACAAAAGGAGCTTCTGGCACAAATAACCTCAGGTACATCAAAGAACAGAATTCCACAAAACAAAACTAGACAACATGAAACTGTCTCTCTAAAACAGTGACATCTCCACTTTTTGCTCTCTTGCAACAATGTTGCTTATTTTTACAGAATCATAGAATATCCTGAGTTGGATGGGACCCACAAGGATCACCAAAGTAAAAAAAAAAATCTCTTGGAATTATATGAAGGAGTATGATCTGAACACAATTTTAATTGCTAGGTTCCTTTAACTCACGTAGCTTGGTAGGGTTCCCTATAGAACCAAAGTGTACCTTTCAAATTTTGTTACAGGATCAGGAATAGAGAAGAAAAAGTCACCAGATACTCGGACTTGGGAGGCTTAATGTTTTATAGGCCTGGCTCTTGTGTGCATCCTTCTGCATGCTGATTCTGACCTATTCAAAAATAGGGCTCAGAAAAAGCTTAAGAGGAAGACTTAACTGAGGTTTACCCAGTCCATAAAAGGGACTATAAACTTTCTGACCTCAGAGTGATATGTAAAAATAATCAGCTTACTGCATTCTGCAGTGTTTTGGTAGGCAGGGTATGTATTCCTGAGATATAGATAATTAAGTGGAAATTTGAGGTTATTGGGAAAGGGGAAGACTATATGTATACTTTTCTATAGTACATCACTAATTTTAATAACATGAGAAGAACTTATACAGTAAACCTGAAATAAAAAAAAAAAAAAAAAAAAAAAAAAAAAAAAAAACACAGAAAA